>CAKNXH010000300.1:0-11116 GCA_932178445.1 Andricus quercusramuli | reverse complement strand
AGTGTAAAAACGAATAGGTGTAATATTACATAACTGACAGTTTTAGAGACACATATCTCCTCAAAATATTTGGAATGATTTTTTACTATTACATTGATTATCTGTGTAAGGAATGTTACTTTGAAAAATCTAAATGAAAAACAGTTAGTGAATAGTTATGTGCCCAATCATTATTCAACATTTTCTTGTAAAAATAAATTTCTTCATTTAAAAGTGCCACTGAAAATTGCAATTCAAAATCAATATGTTTCAGTACAGAATTCAAGAATTTTGTTGAAAATTCGTTTCTGTTGGTATTCGGTACGTAGCTAATGAACAGTTATGTAACTAATATTTATTGAAATTGTACAGCAACTTTTCACACAACAATTACAATAGTAATTAAATCGTCTTTATCACTTTTTAAGATTAATTATCGAGTATATGATGCCTGTTTTTGTCATCCTTGACTTTGATCAGGATTCTGTTGGCTCAATGCAGTTATTATTGACTTGTAATTAGAACATTTTGTTTTTCAAATATAAATTATTTTCTCTTTGTTTACAATTCAACTTTTGGGTTGAAAATTTCAGTTGAAAGTGGAGCAACTTTCTGAAACGTTCATTTGTTTAGTTAGAGATTCATAACTTTAGTTGAACATTCGGGTTTTCTTGTTAAAAATTAATTTTCTCAACTGAAAATCTGAATTTTTTGTTAGAAATTTGAATTATTTGTTTAAAATTAACTTTTTTGTTGGAAATTCATATTCTTTGGGAATTTGGAATAATTTTGCTATTATAACAGTGGCTATCTATTTAAGAAATGTTATCTTGAAAAATCTAAATAAAAAAAATTAATAGTTATATACCTAATATTTATTAAAAATTTGTAGCAAATGTTGAGATAACAATAGCAATAATAATAGTAATTATAACGTCTGTATAACTTTTTAACATTAGTTATCTAGTATATGATAACTGTTTTTTTTTCATCCTTGACTTTAACCCGGATTGTTTGCTTCAGAATCTGCCTGAACAGAAATACTAGTTTTTTTATCACAACAAGAAATGTTTATATTTCCCAAAACGCGTTCTCTATATCTAAAGACAACTAGAACGGGCTCGGAACGTTTCATGTAATAAAAGCGCTCTCACCTAGTTCGGGGCATTTAGAAATGCCCACTGCTAGGTGAGTGCGGTTTCAGTGCCCATTGGGCGTTTTCGGGTTCGGAGCCTAAAATATACATAATTTGCAGAGTAGTAAGACTCACGGTAACGGCCGTCCTCCAGAAAAAAATTATATTTTTCATGTAATGATCGACTACTCTAATAGATGCATTTTTACGTTATATCAAGTTTTTCATAAATGTCATCAATTTCTAGAAAACATCGATTACGGAAATGACAAATTAAGTGTCAGAGTAGAAAGTTGTTTTTCTTTACTGAAAGAAATTTTTTGAAAAAAATATATAAAGAGATAAAACGTGCTCCTTCTTGGATTTACTACAGCTTCGATAGAGAAGATCTCCTTCAAATCTTTAAATTAAAATAGTTGATGCACATTTTTAAATGCTTATAATTTGACGTGTTGTATCGGTACCGATTTCAAATAAAATCATGTGGTAATTTATTTATCAAAAATGTAAAACATCAATAAGAAATTGGCATTAGCTAATTTTACATAAAATAATATTTCCTTTCACTATAAACAATAACAAACGAAATCTCATTTTCAGCTTCTAATAATCGTAGAGATGGGTTCTTTATATGCCATCACAAATTTTTAGTACAACACAGGCGTTAACATGTTGATTTTCAAAGGAGTTGGCGTGTCTCGAGCATGGAGGGACAGCCTTTCCAAGAGCGTCAATTTTAGGCCTGTTGCGTACTAAAAATTTGCGACGTTTCAATTATGGAGAACTTCCGAAAAAATATCCCTGGTAACAGTCATAAAGATCTGTCATATTTTAACCAGATGAATAAACTTAAATAATCTGGAAATTTTAAATAATATATAGCTGTTCAGTTTTATTTCAGCAGAAGGATTTTGTGAAGGATGGGTGACTCAGGGCTGAGCAGCTGTTAGCCAGATTTTGTATTTGTCTTTCCAGCGCTATTAGGAACATGAAAAAGCAACACTTCAAGAAGCGGCTGTCGTACCTTAGCATGATTTACCTTTATCAAGAGTAGGAGTGTGACAATTGATTCAGTGAGAGTGAGAACATCTCGGTACTTGAGGATTCGAGAAGACGAGAAGCGTAAGAAGCTTCACTTCTATTTGCCACGTTTTTGGGCAAACATCTCAAATTGCCATCAATGTCTCTATCCTTTGCCTTTTTGTATTTCCTGTCATATTAATTATTATTGAACATACGTTTGGCATCGGTTGGGTGGCGAAGTACGTGGTCGGGATTTAAGTCGGCATTACGACACTATAAAACCGCATGGTGTCATTCCTGTTTGTGCTGTTGCGTAACTTGTATCTTCTGCGTTGATTTTGCGACTGGTGGCAACACGGCGCTGGTTGAATTGAAGGAAAAATGGTTCCGGAATGTCTCAGGAGTGATTCCTGAATTTGATACAGTCAGGCAGGGCATAAGTATGTTTGACTGGCCCAAAAAAGTATAGAAATTTGGGTGAAGATATAGACGAAATGACCTGGCGATCAACCACTATGCCCTGGCGGAATTGGTCGTTGTGGCTCGTCGTTGAAGAGACAGCCTGAAACGCATTATCAGCCAGATTGGCGAGGTTCAGTGAAAATTTTGAAAAAGAATTTTCCCAGTTAAAATAATGCTTCAAGTTTGCTCCTGGCATCTCATAACTATGGAAAGATATCGTCACAGGACACGACGGAATATTTTTATAATAAGCTGGCTAGATGCAACGGAGCGGAGATAAAAAGTGACTAGTGTATTGAATGGATAGTTCACGGACTGAACAGTGCGCGTTTTCGCGATTTTTCCGGTCCCTTAGATCAGTAGGAGGAGCCGTATGAGCTTCTGCCACAGGTAGAAGCAGGGAGTATTCATATCCGAGAAAACATGAGTAAAAGAAATGAGTCCGGGAAACGTGGCGGAAATCCTAAGGACAGCGCGACTAGTGAAGTTCGGTGTTTCGTGTACGGACAAATAGGACATTTCGCGCATGATTGTAGCAAAAGTCTCGAAAAAGCGAGCAGTGCCCGTGTTTCGTCGAATGGGAGTACCAGTACAAGTGATAATAACGTAGTGTATGTGGTGAGATATTTGAAAATGAATTTTTGCGGATATTCGAAATACTATAACATCCGGAATTTAAGTGGGTACAACCTACATAGTTATGATGACTTGAGAAGTGGTGTAGTGGTTCTCCGCAAAGAAGATGCGAAATGGTCACACTACGTGCACGGTACAGATGGAACTGAGTCAATCGCGCGTTATGGAATTGGGTCTGTAAAAGCGTTGGGAGTTTTCTCTTAAATGCTGGAAATCGAGGGCTGCCGCACGTGATCATTACAAGCTGTGATGGAAAGCTGCTTATCTTACCGAGAAGTGACTCCTAGACAACATAATCAATGAAGGAGCCCGAGGATCATATAAATCTGAGAAAAAAAGCGGACGAGGGATA
The DNA here is from genome assembly GCA_932178445.1 of Andricus quercusramuli. Lineage (NCBI taxonomy): Eukaryota > Metazoa > Arthropoda > Insecta > Hymenoptera > Cynipidae > Andricus > Andricus quercusramuli. Next base: position 7,529 of record CAKNXH010000300.1, on the reverse strand, counting down.
AAGTGAGAAACGTTGTGCCTGTGATTGCGGACAAATTGAACTCTGTCCTCGAAATCTAGCAAGTGAAGGAATTAGCTGTAGGGTTTCAGAATCTGGTATATAAAATCTCTACAAATATAGCACGTCAAAGTATGGGCATTGAAGAATGTTTATTAACTTGTTACATATAAATATTTGAATGCGATCTTCTGTGTCTAAGCTAAAGTAGGTACAAAAAGAAGTATATTTTACCTCTTGACAAGTTTTGAAAAAATTGCTTGCAATAAAGAAAGACAACTTTCTATTTTTTACCCTTAATTTTTTATTTCCGTAATCGATGTTCTCTTCGTAAACGCGCTTGCTAACTGATGCTATGTTAGAAGTTTCCGAAACCCCTAAAATTGTAAGAAAAGTATAGCATTAATTAAAAAAATATACAACGCGAATTTCTGGTAACTGTTCCTTTGGTTGAGGGGGGGGGGGGGCTACTTTATCGTAATCAACACAACGTTTCACGTAATATTCTGTAATCAAATCCGACGGAAATAAGAATGAAACACAGCACTACCCCTGGCTCCAGTAAATAGTGTGTTCACCCCTGAATGACTTCATCTTGGCTATAATGCCCATCTTCGCGCTGATATAGGGTGTATTTGTTTCTTTCGATCACTATATAAAAAATAAAACTTTTTCCGTAAACAACGGACTTTACCAGGGGTTTTAGTACTCTTTAGAGTATGTATACAAGAAACTAGAAACATAAGGCTTCTCTATTTGCTCTAATTTCATAATGTCTGATTCACCAATGATTCCTAGAGACCTCATCAACCAAGAATTAATTGACTTTAAACAGTTCAGATTTTTTAAAATAAAAGAGCAGATCAAAAACTAACGATATGTGTAAAAAAACTAAAAATTGTTTTTTTTAGCGTTAGGTTCCTTGCTTCGCATTTGAGATCTTGTACTTGTCCATTTGAATTTGTCTCTAATTATTGTGCAATCTAGCTTCTAGTTATTTGCAGTTGCTTTCATGTATTCATTGGCGGAACATATACGATGTCCCTGTATTTAACAACAAATCTATGTTTTTGGAATGAAACATAAATAGCGTCAAAAATTACCATGCTCAGATTTTGTGAAGCCAATGATCACCAGGTAATTAACCATTAAGAACTAGCCAATGAGAGGCGAGCGTTAGATGGTCGACAGTCCGTATGCCCTCGACGAGAGTGTGTGCGTAAACAAGTTCAGTTTGCTTTTCCAGAGGTTGTGACTTTCTGGTGCAGCTTTACACTTCGATGAGATATAAACATGATTAACTTATCTTTCCCCAAGTAACCAAAATGGTCAATATTCCTCGATGGGTTGAGGTATTGGAATTCTGTGAAATTCTCTTGAATTCTGTAGAATTCGCTACAGAATTGAAGATCATTCTGCAGAATTCAAAAGAATTCTATAGCATTCAAATACCTTAACCTGTCAAGCAATTTTGACTAATTTGGTTGCTTGGGGGAAAGATATGTTTTTAATTTTTGTTCCTCGTTGAAGTGTGACGCTGTACCAAGAAGTTACAACCTCCAAGAAAATCGAACGAAGAGGAAATTATATGGACTGAATTTGTTTACGCACACATTCTCGTCGTTGGCACATGGGCTGTCGGCAATATAACGATTGATTCTGATTGGTTAATCGTTAATATTTGTAATTACTTGTTGATTATTAACTTCAAAAGCATCTTTGATTATTATTTTGACGCTACCTTCTTGAATTCAAAAATATAAACAAATTTTCTTCACGACTAGGACACCCTGTGCATTCCGCCAATGAATTCATGAAACAAACTACAATTCAGTGTTTTTTCATCCGCTATTCAATTACTACGCTACATAAGATCTCGAATGCGAAGAAAACGACCTGATGTCCGAAATTTGTATTTTTAGTTTTTTTCACACCAATCGTTAGTTTTCAAGTTGCTTTTTCATTTGCAGAAATCCGACATTTTTTAAGTCAATTAATTGTCATGTTATTAGGCTACAAAAATAGGAATGATAAACGCTCTCGACGACGGAATGTGAGGCCTACGAAGACCAGACATACTACTTACCACTGCTGTTATACGTGCCGTGTCCGTCAGCTTCGCTCGCTTCAAGGCCGACTCTTTGGTCAATTTTACATAAAAATATATATGATCGATTAAATTCATGAATACCTGGCCAAACAGTACATTTTATTATACAACCTTCCATTTTTCTTCACAGAAAATATGAAAAATCCAAAAAAAATTTAAATTTATTAGCATTTGAAAAAAAGGTTGTCGACATTAAACAAATTAGCAGTATTTTTTGACTGCCCAAGCATGCATTCATAACTTTCTGGAGTTTGGCAATCGGTTCTGAATAGTCAAAGATAAACACTATCAAAAATTTTGTTTTTGCTATACTTTTCATAAAATCAATAAATCCGAACAAACCAAAAACAGAAAACTGCAGCCCGCAGATATCTCAAATTTTGATTTATTATCAATAAAAAATTGTAAATCGGTGAAACTAAAGGCTTCCCAGCTAAAAATTCATGTAAGTGTATGAAAAGTTCAGAAAAGAAGACCGACCATTTATTTATTGGGACTTTACTTTTTATAAGATATTGGTGTATTTATAAAACATTAATCTTTAATTTTTCCAGAATAGCCCCTGCAAGTTCTGTTATTCCAAGTTCTTACATTTTTTTTAATTAATGTATAAAAAATAACCAATTTACATTATTATTATTACTTAAATAAATAATTTAATTAAAAAAAAAACATTTTCCGAAGCACAAAGATCTCGGATTTTCTTTCACGAATTACTTGTATTTGATGTCGGACAACAGGAAAAAATGAAAAATGAATGAATAAAACGCAGCCTTCCGATAGGAATATGGTGATGAAACTTTCTTTGGTGTTGACCGGCGTCAAGCACAAGCAAGTACTGTATGAAAAAATCAAAGTTCTCGATTTTTAGAGAAAAGTGATAATTTCCAAACAAATTATTTCAATAAATTGAAAAAATGGCAGTCTTCTGATAGGCATATTGGAATACAATTTTGTTCGTGTTGTTCGGCATCAAAGGCCAGTAATTTTTGCTAGAAAATCCAAGGTCTCCATGTTTTGGGGAATTTGAAATTGAAAAAAATGCGTATTCCAGTGCAACTATAATACTTTGAAAACCAAATTTTGTTATTTTATTGTTTCGTTTAACTATGCACTTTTTTTCATACTTTCACCCAGTTTCAAATTTGAAGGTGCGTAACGCACCTTTACTAGACAATCGAATTTAGAACGATCCATTCGAAATCGTGTAGGTTGAAATTGAAACATTATATTACTGTTGTGAGACAGAGTAAAATTTTCCCGAAGATCATCAAATAAAATGAATTTTATTTCTGAAAATATGATATAGGATTTATCTGTCTAAACTGTTTTTTTATTCAAATACATACTGTGAACAAATTAGTTAAAAAATTAGGAAAAATGTTAAATCTTCAAATATATCACATAAAGCCTGTTCCACTGAAAGCTTTTATTCTGCTTCATCGCATTAATCAGATTACCAGCTTCAAAAGGAGGGTGGTTGGGGTGGAACGGGTGGGTCACTGCACTGATGAAATACTTGGGCATTTTATGAGTAACTGCTTTTTAAAATGATTCATAAATAGCCTTAGTGTTTTATGTGTGCGAAATTGCTACCTCTTAGTGGTGTGACCTGGGAAATGTGTGACATCAATAGAGTGAGATTCTTTGAACGTCAGTTAAAATACTTTTTCTGACTTTGGACAGAATTTCAGCCTAATCGTGTTATAGATTTGCAAAAGCAATTCACGTGCCTTTTTTCTAGGGTTGTGCAAAATTTATGCAGGTCGGGTCGGGTAGGGCTTGTGGGTTTCGTTCACACGACGTCCACACAGTATAGAGTACTGTCGTCCTCTGTACTTTCGCTGCGCGACTAAGTCGTTTGCTTTGCTTTTTGGAATTTATGATTTCGAAAAAGTTTTCTGCTTTCCGTGGGTGCAGAGTGCAAGTCTGCCGTACAGTTTAACCTAAGGCCTGTTTACTTTTACGCCGTAACACGAAGGTGACCTTTATGTCAAACATCAGTTGTACAGTTTCTTCAAGGACGGCAGAAATAACCTCGTGCCTGTTGAAAGTTCGACTTTTAATTAGGCATTGTTGACCAATGATAAGGAATAAAACCAAAAATTTATGGAATCAAAGTCAAAATTTCAAAAAAATTAAAATGTTGATAAATTTCTACTATTTTCAAAAAAACTTCAAAATTTTGATAAATGTCGGAAAAAATTAAATAATTTAATAAAAATCTACAATTTAAAAAAAAAATCAAATTTTTGCTGAACCGAAACATTTGAAAATTTTGATAAATTTCTGCAAGTGTTAAAAAAATTTCAAAACATTTTGATCTTGTTCTACAGCTAAAAGTTTAAAAATAATTTCAATTGTTGATCAGAAAACTTTCTAAATTTCCATTAATTTGCGAAAATTTCAAAATGTTGGAAACTAAAAAATTTAAAAAATTTTGGAGAACGCATTCGCAATAGATGAAACTGCTTAACTCGAAGTCGTCACTCATTGGACTCTGTACCGAAAGGACTGAGATTCACTTTCTTCCCTAGGGCAAAAAGTAGATGGCGTAGCACACTATGGATTTTCACGATCAGCTGATGCATCTTAGCGTGTTTGGCAACTTTCACTGTACCTGAAACAGCTATTCGCTAGCCCAGACGACTCATTCGTTTAACGAATAACTATTGTAAAATTCGTTAATGCGGATTGATTTTGGGTTGAATGGGGGTTAGCGGGCTGAATGCGGGTTGTTGAGTCGATTGCGGGTCTGCGGGCCAACCCACCAAACCCGACCCTACCCACGCGGGTCGGGTTATTTTTCTTCTTTGCACACCCCTACGTTTTTCATAATATATGTTTAGTTTCATCAAATACAAAATAAATTAGTTTCAGTAAAATCCACCGAAAGGCACTTAAGATTTATTTTATGTGAGGTTCTAGATTATGTTTTAATCAGTCAGGCAATCATTTTTATTAAGAAAGTTATGTATTCTGCATGTTATGTAAACTTCAGAGAGACACGATATTTATTAGGAAACGTACGCATACTACGTGACACGTTTTTCTTTTGTTTAAATAAAGATGAGAATGAAATTTCCATACATTTAAAGAGGATACAACGATATAAACAAAAGAAATACGCGTCACGTAGTATGGGTACGTTCCAACCTTGAAACATTTTATAACTTTCGTAAGCGGATATTCTGAGAAGGGAACCATATGTAAAAAGGGCGAAAGTTCAATATACAAATGATAATTCTTGCAATACATTTATTTAGCATATTTAAGGCGTATTAAATTTTACTTACCTTATCTTTTACACATGTATATGGAAAAATTGTAATATAGACCCATACTCTTCGTAGTGATGGGCACTGCTCGGCCTGACTGTGGTAATACCTGACCTGACCGGTAATGTCCCGTCATGACCAGGGTTGGTCAGTTACGCGTAACTCGAGTATTTTCTACGTATAATACGTTTTTGACGTAATATACGTCGAAAACAGTAGAAAACGTAGACAACTCCTGTAAGTTACGTTTTCAAGATGGGCGACTTGGAAAATCAGTGTTGACAAGTACATAACTTCACTTTTGGAATATAATAATTATGAATAGTTCTGTTGAATGCGTTATAGTAATTGAAAATAATAATTATACCTGGGCTCGAAAGAAATACCCAGCATCATAATGCAATTCCATGGAAGGATTTGTTCTTTGAGCGGAAGAAGTAAGGACAGAAAACTTCCGCAAAGTGTCTTCTGCGATAAAATGTTAAAAACTACTAGTTTAAAACCTCTAGAAAGCCACATGTATGTGAACAATTGTCGATTCTTTCGATAATAATTATGATGAATCATATTGAATAATATAATATATGTAATTATGCAGGGTCTTCCTAATTATAACCTAAAACTGCTTAAACATTTATTCAAATTCAAAGAATTTTGAATATTTAAATATTTTAATTTAAAGTTTAAATATTGGCATTTCGTGCGAGATTCACGAACGAACATGGCGATCACGACCCACAGGAATAATAGGTCATGAGACGTATTTTTCGATATGGACGCATGCGCACTGGAAGTTTCCATTCGGACGTAATATACGTCAAATCATGTAGAAAACTAGAGAGGTAATATATGTGGTAATATACACGTAGAAAACCACGTATAATACGTAGAGTATTGTACGTTACCAACCCAGGTCATGACGGTAAAAGTTGGTAAAACGCGGCCAGACCCAAATATCTCCACCGGGAAAGTTTTTGTTATAGACAAAAGTTGTGTAGTTGTTAGGACATACCCTATGCTAAACTTGTAAACAAATTTTTCCGGTTCTAAATGTTCCACGTATTCTCAAATTTATAAAAATGCGAAAAAGCTCAGCATAGCAGAAGACACTTTTGTCAGTTTCGCGCGAGTTTCGAGAAGAATTTGAATATTACACTTTACTAATTTACAAATTACATACATTGAAAATCTGTTGCATTTACTAAGTAATTATATTATAAAAATGATAGTTAGTGGTATCCTAAGTTATTTTGAATAACATTTTGATGAATATGCCACTTGAATATTAAGTTAATTACTGTGTATCGTATAGGTTATTAATTATATGTGAAGAAATTCAATAAGGCAATTATTATAATTAAAAATGGGAACAATGAAAATTAAGTAAAATTTTATTCTTTGAATGTGTTTTCAAGCACAAAAATTGTTTAAAACATTTTTTAACGTTATTTTTCTTGGGAATTGCGAGAATTTTTGTAACAAATCTCAAATTTAGACGATTTTTTCTATAATTATTTTTCCTTCTACATATAAAGAGAAATAAAAAAAGCTTGCATGTGTTCAAGAAATTTTATTTGACACTAACAGTTTGAAAAGAATATTATAATAATTAATGGAGAAAGGAATCGCTCGACTAATTCAGTATCATTGCGCGAACAAAAAACTAAATGAATTTTTGATTTTTTGAAGAAAAATTCGTGTAAATTTGAGAGCTGTTACAAAAAATTTTGTAATTCCTAAGAAAAATAATATAAAAAAATTGTATACACAATTCTTTCTCTTCAAACACCATTCAAATAATTCAATTTTATTTCACTTTAATTGTTCTTATTTTTAATTATAATAATTGCCTTATTGAATTTCTTCACATACAAATAATAAATTATTTACACAAATTACTCATAAATATAAATTCATAATAACTAGATATCAATTTTATTTTATTTAAAGACAAAAAAACAGTATTTTAATTTAGACAATATAACCTATACCATACACAATACTTAGCTGAATGTTTAAGTGTCATATTCATTTAAATATTATTCAAAATAACTCAGCACACTACTAACTATTATTTCTGAAATATTACCTAGTAAATGCAACAGATTTTTAACGTAATTTGTACATTTGTAAAGTGTCATTTT
>CAKNXH010000298.1:199404-221838 GCA_932178445.1 Andricus quercusramuli | reverse complement strand
GTGTTACCTTACATTATTTTTGTGACCTGTCACAGGGGTGCCTTCCCGCCCCCACGAGGCGTTAGAAAAGGGGTAGGGGTGTTATCGTACATTATTTTTGTGACCTGTCACAGGGGTGCCTTCCCGCCCGCACAAGGCGTTGGAAAAGGGGTAGGAGTGTTACCTTACATTATTTCTGTGACCAATCACAGGGGTGCTTTCGCGTACCGCACTAGACATTGGAAAAGGGGTAGGAGTGTTACCTTACATTATTTCTGTGACCAATCACAGGGGTGCTTTCCCGTACCGCACTAGACATTGGAAACAGGTAGGACACCTGTATTATTTGATTATTCAATTTAACAGAAAAAATCGATATATCAAAAACTATTTCAGATATAGATTTAAAAATGTCAGATCCGTGTTTCTCGCAAAAAATGCCATCGAAATAAATATTTAGAAGCTATATTAATAAAAAATAAGTCAATAATTTTAACATAAAAAATAGATATATCGAAAACTATTCGAAAAATCAATTTAACAATCATAGATCCGTGTTTCTCGCAAAAAATATCATAGAAATCGAAATTCAGAAAATATGTTAATCAAAAACAAAAGACAATAATTTTAACATAAAGAAATCGATATCTCGAAAAATATTCGAGATATCGATTTAAAAATTTCAGATTCGTGTTTCTCGCCAAAAATCCTATAGGAATCCACATAAAAACTTTGTCGCCACGGATATCGTAATCTCCCCGTATTGTCAGTAAGAAGGTCCATGGTTTTGTTGTTATAGTCTTCTTTATTCATTATCATTGTTGTGTTACCTTTGTTTGCGGGTAATATTATGATGTCTTTACTCTGATTGAGTTCTTTAATAGCTGTTTTTTTTTGTTTTGATAATTTTGAGGAAGGAAGTTGGGCTTCGCGTAAAATGTTGGCTATCCTACGTCATATGTCATTTGCTTTTTCGGGGGGAAGGGTGTATATTGTGGATTCCAAGTTACTGATGATTTCTTCTTTTGGGATTTTGGAGGAAGTGACTGCAAAATTATGTCCTTCAGATAAGGCTGAGATCATTTCATTGCTGAGATGATGGTTAGAGATGTTTTTTACTGTATTAGTTAATGGTGCGTGCTTTACAGGAAGTAATTTGTCAAATTTTTTTTTTTGTTTCTCAGTGCAAAAATCTCTAACCCGTTGGGATTGGTCAAATGATATGCGGTCCAATGTGGACCAAATGTCAAATCTGAGAGTGTTTGATAGAAAAAGGTGAAGTTTTAATAGTTTTTTGGAGGTAGTGTGCAAGTCAAATTTGGTATGTTGTATCCTTTCTTTTAAGAGAAGCAAACTTGTTTTATGTAGAATTGATTTGGATTTAGGTGATCTCAAATGGTTTTTTAACTGTAAGAATTTTGGGACGATGTTATTGTCCCTACACCGTTTTAAGAAAGCTAAAGATGTTAGTAGTTTAGCTTAAAAGTGTTACTTTTAGTAAGGAAACTCTCTCCGTAGAGTTCTTTAATAATAGATTTAATACTTTCACGATGATTCATTATAATAAATTTAAATTTAAAATTTGAAGATTTTTCGGATTACAATCGTGTGCGAAACTATGAATGTTGCCGACGTTTCGTGAACATTGCAGTTCACTTCTTCAGGGCTGACCTGAAACTGCAGTTTCAGGTTATGTTGTTCTTATATATGTAATCTCTACGATGCCTGTGATTGGCCGTCGGCAACATTCATAGTTTAGCACACGATTGAAACCCGAAAAATCTTTAAATTTTGAATTCTAAATTTTAAATTTAAATTTATTATAATGAATCATCGTGAGAGTATTAAATCTATTATTAAAGAACTCTACGGCGAGAGTTTCCTTACTAAAACTAACACTTTTAGTAAGCTCAGGTCTTCTCAAGCTAAACTACTAACATCTTTAGCTTTCTTCAAACCTGAAACTGAAGTTTCAGGTTATGTTGTTCTTATATATGTATTCACTACGATGCCTGTGATTGGCCAGAGCATGAACATTAGAGAGAAACGCATTTCAATCATAAACTCCTTTTGTAATTCAAAACAAAACTTTTGCAAGTAATTTACACACCTAGTAAGATATCTTTTCCCTTTGAATTCTTGCTTTTAAAAAACATTGGGAAAAGAGCAAAACTAATTTACTTGAAAAAATAAAATAATATTCAAAAGACGTTTCTTGTTGAGGTTCACTTATTATTTGCTAATAAATAAAAATTCAAAGCAGTACTAAAGATTTCAGAAAAAAGCAACTTTCTAGCATTACTCTTAGAGAATATAGGTATGAACAATAATCACTTGTTTAAATAAGCAGTTTTGTCAACTTGCATTAAGTATCACCTCACTTAGTGAAAAATGGAAAAAAAGTTGATAATTAATTATTCAACTCACTCGAAGTGAATTATTTTATGTATTAGAAACAATTTTCATTTAAAAAACGCAAACAAAAACACAACCAGCGCTTAAATTTCGCAAACCCCATTTTTTCACTTATGGGGTTTTTTGGGACCCTTCATGGGGCTTGCGCGATCACTAAATATCATTTTTTCTCAAAAAAAAAAAACTATTTATTTTCCTGTGGATTCAAACAATTTTCTGGATTTTTTTTTAAAGTCATTTCCCCCTACAGATTCTCACCTAGTTTCCCATAGAGGTTCTCATGTGATCTCCCACATAGTCTCATATCCCGTTCAGTGTTTCAAGTTGCCAGTATGAGTTTATGTAGGAATTCATGTGGATTCGGAACATAGGAGTTTTAATGTGAAGGAAGAGAAGGAATGAATTTAAGGATTATTATCTACAATAAACTTAACAACATACTAGTGATACTCGGCAAAAATTATATCACAAATTCATGTACCTGATACCTGGTGGGGTGATATGAAACCTAGAAGTTCACCATCATCAGATACAAATGCCATCAGTCCATAGCCTCCTACATCAGCATAACGAAGTAAAAAACGTTTACGTCTCCAAAATGTCAATGAAGGAATACGACAGTTAGGAAAGTGAACAAATATCACATTTCCATTATTATCTAGCCACATATCAACATGAACTCCCCAAAAAGTTCCATGGGCATTTGGTGGATTTGCAGGTCTTGTTACAAGCACCAGTCCCGTTCTTGGTATCGGTGTACCTGGTACATTATACATTGTTTGTGCATTCAATTCTGTAAAAAAAAAAGATTTTCATTTAAAAAAGACTGAATTGTAATCTGAAAATTGAACACTCAACAATCCTAAACAGAAGCAATGAATAACACAGCCACACAAAACAAAATAAGTGTCCTGATCTGGGGACGCGAGATATGTTTTCCCATGGATTTTTACGCGCTGAATCGGAATCGGATGTCAGAATTTGCCCTACACGTCAGCATTTCACCCTAACCTTGAAAAACTTAAAAAAATTAGTATTTCCTGTTCTGGGGATGAGGCATATCAATTCTTATGTTTTTTGATGCACTGACTGCGGACTAGCTGTAAGAATGGATCCCATACGTTGTTCTTTAATACTAATCTCAAAGAGAACTAAATAAAATTATATAAAATGGTGATATAATGCCTTAGCGTCTGATTTTTTTTTCTTGAAAGCCTATATCAGTGGAGTCTCAATCTTACAATTTACGTGATCAAACTTCAACTTATCTAAACTCACCTAACATAAGCTAAACTGGCCTTATATAAACCTTATCTTTCATCGCGAAAGCGGTAGTTTTGCCAAATAAAATGCTATGTCCTGTTTCAATATGATGCTCAGCTTGTGCTGATTGCGTGCAACGGTCAAGCCTGACTTTACTCCCATGTTCCTTTACATGTTGGCTCACCGTGCTCCCGGTTTTACGATGCAGGGATTAGGAACCCCAGTATCGGCGTCGGGTCAAGGAGCATATGAAATCCCTTGTTCTTACGGAAAAGTCTATATTGGAGAAACCGGGAGAACGGTGAACCAACGTGTGAAGGAACATGAGAGTAAAGTGAGGCTTAAACATTTCACGCAATCAGCTCTAGATGAGCATCATATTGAAACATGACATAGCATTTTATTTGACAAAACTACCGTCATCGCGGTGGAAGATTAGGGTTATATATGTTTTTTGAGGTTGTTCTTGAAGGACAACGTGTGGGATCAATTCTGAAAGTTTATTCGCATTCAGTGCATCGAAAAACAAAAGAATTTATATGCCTCATCCCCAGAACAGGAAATACTCATTTTTTCAAGTTTTTCAAGGTTAGGGTGAAACGCTAACGTTTGGGGCAAATTCTGACATCGGATTCAGAACCTCAAAATCCATAGGAAAACATGTTTTGCGTCCCCAGATCACGACAAATATTTTTTTTTGTGTGTGGCTGTGTAATCTGCTTATTCAACTTGTAAAAAAAAAGTCAGTTAAAATAGGCACCATGCGCCTACAAAGAAGGGTTTCGTAGCCTATATATTGTGGTATTCGAAATGTTAAACTTTTCATTATTTTATTTTACTTAGAAAATGTGGTAATTGTTATATAATATTACAGGTCTATTCATTCGTCTCGAACCAAGTCCAAAATTATATTAACCAAATAGTTAAATTTTGAACCCAAAACAGACACGAATTTTCGACAAAATATATCAATTTTCAACAAAATTGTGAAATTTTGAAGCCGAAAGGTCAAATTATTTGGAAAACGGTTGAATTTTCAACTCGAAAATAAGATTTCTGAACGAAAAAGTTAATTCTCCACCAAGAAGTTAAATTTTCATAAATATAGATCAATGTTATTTTTATCCAAATAGTTAAACTTAATCTAAAAATATGAAGATTTGGCACAAAAAAGTTTATTTTCAACCGAATAATTCAATTTTCTATTAAATTGTTGAATACTCAACCAAACAAGATTATCTTAGAACCGAATATTTGCATTTTTAACCAAAAATGATGAATTTTTGACAAAAAAGGTTAATTTTCGACCAAAATTGACCAATTTTTAACGAGAAAAGATACACTTTTAATACAAATATTAACTTCGAACCAATAATAGAAATTTTGGTTCTCACTTAAAAAATTAATTATCAAACGAAGAAAAAACCACAAATTTTCAACATATAAGAGATGAATTTTCAACTAACACGAAGAAATCATAAGGAATTAATTTGTAACAATATGGAGTGCAACCAAAAGGATAATTTCTCATCCCGGAAAATTAATTTTCTAGAAATGGAATATTTAAATCTTCGACGAAGGTGGTTTATCTTGAAAAAAATATTAATTTTCAACAAATTATGTTAACGAGCGCGTTTTTTCTGCAATTTCCAACTTTTTATCCACCTTCCACTAGAAGTGAGTTATTATTTAGTTCAATTAAAAAAAAAATTGTTCAAACAAATTATCATCGTTTATAACTATCTTTATCTATATTAATACCAGATAATTGCGGTTCTTTCTAAAATTTTTTACTTTTCATCCACTTTTCACTAAGTGAGGAAACAAGCAATGCAAGTTAACAAAAATGGTTGTTTAAACAATTTATAATTGTTTATAACTATGTTATATTAGGTAAGTGACAGAAAGTTAAATCTTTTTCTGAAAGGTTTAACTTTGCTTTGCCTTTTTAGGCATGAACAAATAATAAGGTAGTTAGAAACAATAATACATTGTTTAAACTACTGTTTTTCTTAACTGGCATTATTTATCACTTCACTAATTAAAAAGTCGTGAAAAATTAAAAATTTTGGAAGAAACCACAACTAGCCAGTATTATTAAATGAGAAGATAGATATGAACCATAATAATTGTTTTAAATAATTGTTTTTGCCTCTGAATATCTAATGATTCAGAAAACTAAAATGATAGATTTTTTTAATAGATTCAAACAAATTTCCAGGCTATCGAATGAAACTTTGACGAAAAACTCAAATTCCACGTAAAGTTCGGATTTAAAAAATGTAATACTTTGTTTTCAGGAAATTTTAGGCACGTACTATTCGAAAAAAAATCGCCAGCTATTCGCTAACATGGCAAACAGAATTTTATCATTTTTGTCACGAAAGCAAAAATGTATTTTATGGTGGAGATGAATAAAAAATAAATCTATTTCCCTAACCAGGCATGAGGGAAATAAATATTAGCTTGAGAGCTTAAAGAAATATATTTTAGTTTTCAAGCTTTCTTGCTCTCTGAATAAAAATTCGTGAAATTTAACTAATTACCAGTGAAATTTTTCAAATTCGATTAGTGGAAAGTGAGTGACTGAAGATTAGTTGAAAATTACTAATTTGAGTATTCGAGATATTTGCTAATTTAATAGAGAAAAAATAATTGCATGGTAAAAAAAATTATTTACTACTGTCTATAATAATTTCAAAAGAATTATAACAGTGGAAAACGTGAAAAATACAAAAGTTTTCCAAAACGACGAAATATTGGTACATTCTTAACTCTATTGAAACAAGAAGAAGGTCATACTGTGAAGTTATGAACGTGATGTAGCATGTCTCAATTTAAATTCATTGCCATCTGAGTGTTTGAATAGAGTTAAAAAAAAATTTTGAAATCGGTTGATATCTTCTGTTATCTTTTTTGATTCGGAAAGTTAAATTTTTCAAAATTCTCAATGTTTCCTTGCTTCGAAAATTATTGCGAATTTTTCCTATGTACAGTTTTTTCTGGTAAATGATAATAAAAAATTATAAATTGAAAAAAAATTGTGGATTGAATCCTATACACAAATTTTGAAAAAAGTTGAATATGTCTACCCTGAAATTTCTTCAGCTTGAATCCAAGAAACATGCTATAATTTTTTTTCCAACAAAAATTTTTAAGTTATGTTACAAGCGTTCAAAAATTGTCAATTTTACGTCTTATTGAGCGATTTTGACGACCTGCTAAGATTAAATTTTCTTATTGTTGGTAATACAAAATAATAGCATGTTTCTTTGATTCAAGCTCAAGAAATTTCCGGTTCGACATATTCAACTCTTTCCAAAATGTGTGCATGGACTTAATGCAAAAAAACATGTTTTTTGGCCATTTTCAAAACATTCTAAATAGGGCAACCAAATTTTTTTCAATGTATAATTTTTTAATAATATTCACTAGCAAAAACTGTAAATAGAATAAATTCGCCATAAATTCAGGGAAATTTTTTGGAATTATTAAATCAAGAAAGAGTCAGAAAATATTCACCGATTTCAAACAATTTTTTTCTTCATTTTTGGGATGTCAACCCACACATTTTTTTTGACTCAGCTCAAACGTTTCGGCTTATTTGATAATTTCACTCTGCCAGAATAGTTATAGTGGAGGGATAAATCGATTAAAAAAAAATTAATATGAATACCATATCAAATACAATGAAGCACTGAAGTTCCTAAGATTTCAAGTCTAATTATTATACATTGAATTTTCAACAAACACATTAATTTTCTAACCAAAAAGAAGAATTTTCAACAGCATTCATGAATTTTCTACGAAATAAATAAATTTTAAAAATATGAAGAATGAATTTCAAACAAGAAATGGACTAGTGCAATTCCAGAATAGAAAAAATACTTTTTAACAAAAAAAAAAAAAACGAACTTTCAATCAAAAGTGACATTTTGAATCAGACATGTAAATCATGAAAAAAAAGGAATTTTCAGCAGCTAGTGAGCTTTTTCAAAACTTTGGAATATTATCAGAAAATGAGAAAATTTTCTTAAGATTTCAAGCACAAATTTATATTATTTTTTTTAAATAATCTTTGGGAATATTCAGAAAGATTTTTCAAAGATTATTTCCAAATTGTTGAAGAAGATTCTGTATGATTTCAAGGCAATTTTTTCAATTTTTTAGAATTTTCAAAAAAATTTTGAAAAAATTGAAATAAATTGCAAAGATTCTTCGAAGGTTTTTTAAGTTTTGAGAAGAATGATAAGCAAGTAAGGATTTCAAAACATCTTAAAAAATGTAAAAAATCCAGATTTCTGAAGATTGCGAAAAAATGAATAATTTTGAAAGGTTTTAAGAGGATCAACAAAAATTATTATGATTCCTGGCAAAATTGAAAGAGATTTTTTATTTTAAAAAATGACTTTGAAGAGAAAGTGAAAAAAAATATTTCTTAACATTTGAAACAGTTATCGAAAAAGATGCATGTCAGGGACTGATTTAAAAAGCACGTTTCAAAAGATTTCGAAAGATTTTCGAAATCGTCATCAGGATTCCGGAAAATGTCGAGGCAATTTTTTTAATTTAGCAGAAGTTAAAATTTGTTTTCATTCGAATAATTTTAAAACATATTTAAAAGGTTTATTACTCTTGGAAAAATTAAAAAAAATACCTGATTCAACCAAATTTTAAAGAATGTAGAACAAAATCTAGGTTTTCAAAAATTGCGAAAAAAACAACGATTTTTAAGAAATTCAATAGGTTTCAAGAAAACCAAAACATCTTTAGATTCCTGGAAAAATTTGCAATGATTTTTTAGATTGAAAAATGAATTCGTTACAGAGATGTTTACAAATTTTTGAATGATTCAAGGCATCAAGCTGCCATTCGGAGATATTTCGTAAGTCAGTGTCAATGAAAAACAATTATTGACTACATTCCTTAAAATTGATGTCACGCTCTGCACAATCTTTTACCTTGTAGGAAAAAGCAGCTCTTGAATGGAACGAATTTTTAAAATCATTTAGAAATTATAAAGAAAAATGATTGATTTTAACAATTTCT
This sequence comes from Andricus quercusramuli, assembly GCA_932178445.1. NCBI lineage: Eukaryota > Metazoa > Arthropoda > Insecta > Hymenoptera > Cynipidae > Andricus > Andricus quercusramuli. The sequence goes on along the minus strand of CAKNXH010000298.1, from coordinate 213,132 downwards.
TAACCAAAATGTAAAAAAATTTTGCTCATTACTGAAAAGTAGTTTTTCTTGAGGATAAACTATCCTTAGCAATTGAGGAAGTGAGTATACACAGAATTTTTTTTTTTTGCAAAAAAGTGTATTTAAAAAAATATGCTGCCCCCCAGACACTCAAACCCTCTTCAGTCGGAAATTTTTTGATTTCAAATTACAGAAAAACTGTCTTTGAATGATTTTAAACATAAAAATAACGAAAGTGATAAATTATCAATTTTATTCATAATTTTTTTAAACATTATTGGTAAAAGAGAAATTGGTCATGGTAAATGAATTTTCAATATTAAAAAACAACTTTTCCAATAACATTTTGTTACCACACTATAATTTTCAAACTTGTTCACATTTTCAGAGGTGAGAAAAATGAAATAGACAAAAGCTTAGAATACTCTAATTATCACCCATGAAAGCAAATTGTCGTACCGATGAGAAACTAACTATTGGAATATATCTCAAGATTTTCTAAAGATTCCAAGAATTTTCAAAAAAGAATCTGGAAGATTCTAGGGCAATTTTTTATAAATTTGAGGAAAAAATCTAATCATTTTACTTTAAGGACACACACACACATATATATAATCAAATTTTAATGTAAAGATATAACAAAAAAAGTATAATTAGAATAATGAAGATATTCGGTAGTTGCAACAATATTGCACATAATTTGAGCGAGAAAAATTTGTTAAAAAACAACGGTATTGCTGTAATTATTCATTTAATTGATTGTACTATAAAGAATAATAATAATAATGAAAGGATAATTTTCAGATTTAAAGTGTAGAGAAGCTGACCTAATTGTTATATTGATTTACAGAATATTGTAATTGATTTACATCAAAAGATTACGATTGAATATAGAAAAATTAAAATTATGAAATGAAAGCGTGCTTCTTCATCTGGAAAATTATTATTTGCACATTTATTGTAATTAATAACATTCGAAAAAGATGTTTCCTGTTGATCTGAAATAATTGTTCTTCATTCGATTTAAAATCTAATAATTTCAAAATTATCTTAATTATAATAATTCTATTATCATCCATATACTACAGTCGTTATCTCATAAATTGTTTTCTACTAAAAACGGTCCTTCTGAGACAATGGTACTTCATAAGTCTGATCAAAAGACAACAAATTATTTACTCAATTATTTGGAACTGATGTAAGCATTTATTTTAAACTTTATGATTTCTAGAAGCTGCATTATCAATGAAAAACATTTTAGTATTTTCATCCGAAATTTTTTTCCCGTGAATTTGTCATCATAAAACCTTAGAAGCCATACTATTCGAGAAAAATTTTTAGTTTTTTTCAGCTGATACTTTTTACTCTTGATTTATCTTTGGAAAATATTTTAATCCAATCATATAACTTATTGACTTCATAGTTGAAAAGAAGTATTGAAAAAGTGAAATAGTGTCCTAAAATACTTTTTTGGTACAAAAATTCCAACATGAAAGGGATTTTTTCAATGTAATAAATAAATTCATGTAAATAATTTTACTATGCAATTGGGTTGATTACTTCTATGATGATAATTCACAAAGCTTATCACTATGGAATATTAAATAATAATAACAAAGTTTAAATTATATATTTTTACCATCTTTGAGCTTTTTTACAGTTGAAGCAGTATGCAAGTATTGTATACTTGTATTAAGAACAATAATAGGAATCAGTGAAATATTTATTCATAAAAACGCGTAAATGCACCGGAGTCACATAAGTTAAGAAAAGTTTTTGCAAATTCAAAAATTTTGTTTGATAATCTAAATTTCTGTAAATTTAAAAAATATTTAAATTCTTCAAAGTTCCATTTTTTTCAATTTACCAAAACAAAATTTCAAAGCAATTGGTAATTTATGATCTGAAAATTCACTAAAAATTTGAAAAAATCCCTAATTATTCACAAGTTACCAATAAATCACCATAATTGACAATTTAAATTTTAAAAATATAAAAATTTTCAAAAGTTTTAAAAATTTCCGTAATAATCCAAAATTCCAGAAATTAATATTAAAACCAGAATGAAATTTCCATTTTGCCATATAAGCAGTGTTTCAATTGTGTCCGATTTTATGCATTATGTTATAGAAAATCGTATCTAGTTTCTTGTAAAACTAAAAATGGTATAATGGGCCTCAATGAGTCTCTGCAGAATTCAGTCTGTTATTTTTAAAGATTCATAATTTTATTTGAAAATTCATCTCTTATATGTTGAAGATGTAACCATATTATTGAACATTCGTTTTTTTGTTGATAATCTATTTTTTAACCCAAAATGTAACTTTTTCATTCTTAGTTGCGAGTTGATATTTTTATTGAAAAATGATCTATTTCATTTGAAAAATCATGTATTTTGTAAAAGAATTCGTCTTTTTTGGTCGAAAAATAATCTTGTTGGATGAAAATTCATATTTTTTATTGGAAATTCGCCTATTTTTTTGAAAATACAACTACTTAATTGAAAATGTATGTGTTTTGTTGAAAATTTCTCTTTTTTGTAAATTCTTCATCTTTTTGTTTTAAAATATGTCGAATTTATTGAAAACTCATCTCTGTCGATAAAAATTTCATCCTTTCTAGTTAAAAATGCAACGGTTTAGGTACGACAAGTGATAACCTGTTTCGGTTGAAGATTCAACCATTTTGGTGGAAAAAGATTTTGTTTGTTAAAGATTCATAATTTTAGTAGTTGGAAATTCATTTCTGCGCTTGAAAATTGAACTTTGTTGAACAAAATTTTTTTTTTCCTTGAAAACTAATTTTTCAATAAAAATTTAACTATTCCATTTTTTATTGAAAACTTATCTTTTCTGAGTAGGAAATTCAAATATTTGGCTGAAAATTCATCTCTTTTGGTTCCAAATATGAAGAGTGATACTCATTTTCCTAAATATTTATTTCTAAAAAATCTTTATAAATCTAAAATGAATGGTTAAATACTGGTGCAATGCAAGTAAATGTGATGCAGAATGTGCTTAATGATTTATGCGGTGCCAATAAAAAGGCTAATACCTATAAAATAGGAGGAATTAAGGTGCGTGAGGGTCTAGAGTAAACACTGAGACTTTTAACAAAAGATTATTTAAAATTAAAACTATAAAAATTCTACGATTTCAAACGCAGAATCATAGTAAACAATTTTATATGAAACCATGATCCTAGAATGATATATGCACACAGTTTAAACTATGATTCGAAATAGAAGATGAAGTTTGGAAGTCAGGAATTAAATACCAAACAATTTTAATTTTTGCAACATTAAAAATAGGCCACTTACAATTTCAACTGTTCAGAATTCAATAAATAGTTAAGAAAAGCCTCGTGATTAAAATAATATAATCTTTCAAAAATATTAGAAGGATACAATAAGAAAAAGTTATAAAGCTTAAAATGAAAAACTGTAAAATTTGACAAGTCACAAATTAAAGCGTCTTCATGTCTAACATATGTTCATTAAAATGACTATTCTGAACTTTCGCTCAATAATTTAAAAATTTAAATTTTGAAAATATATATTATATTTTGTATTTATATTGAAGTTTGTATCATATTGAGTAAACTTACCATGGAAATGCAGAAAAATCTTGATCGCAAGGAGCAGATTGCTGATGCGTATCTTCATTTTGCAGATGGATCTCGTACACGATGAAGAAGAGAGATTGAAAATTTTCACTTTTATATATACTGATCAGTATCCGGTATCATTACTCAGAAAACCTACAGAATCATGAAAATATCGAATGTGGGGAGACTACGTGGAACAGTGCATGATTATATTTTTTAGGCTAGAACAAACAGTTAAAATAGAAAACAAGATTGAATAGACTCTGTACGCTGTCCTTGTATCAATAAAATAGGTAGCTTCATATCTTAAGTAAAAATCATTATTAGTACAATCAAAAGAAGCACATTCCAAAAGATTTTGAAACATTTTCGAAATTGTCAAACAGGGTTCCGAAAAATTTCCAAGCAATTTCTTTAATTTTACAGAAGTTTAAATTTTTTTCTGATAATTAAAAAACATATTTAGAAGGCTTAAAAAATTGAAGATTCATAAACAATTTAGGATTCAACAATATTTTAAAGAATATAAAACAAAATCCAGGTTTTCGAAGATAGCGAAAAAAACCAAGGATTTTAAAGAATTTTTATAGGTTTCAAGAAAATCAAAAAAATTCTTTAGATTCCTGGGAAAATTTGCAATGATTTTGCATGTTTCTTTTTGAAAATATTCAAGATGTTAAGCAGCCTTTCGAAGATATTTTCATAAGGGGTGTCAAGGAGAAATAATTATTGACTTTATTCCTGAGATAAAGCTTGATTTTTTTGTTTGAAAATTTGAGAAAAAACTGGTAAAAATTTTCATTCCATTTGAATTTTTTGTATAAATTATAGCAGACTGAATTCTGCAGACTCATTGAGGTCGATTATACCATTTTTGTTTTTACAAAAAACTAGATACGATTTTTTATAACATATGCATGAAATCAGACACAATTAAAACACTGCTTATATGGCGAAATGAAAAGTTTATTTTTGTTTCAATATGAATTTCTGGAATTTCTTATCATTACGGAATTTTTTTAAACTTTTGAAAATTTTCTAATTTTTTAAATTGAAATCTTCAATGATGGTAATCGATTTGTAACTTATGAATAATTAGGGAATTTCTCAAATTTATAGTGAACTTTCAAATAATAAATTACCAATTACTTTGAAATTTGGTTTTCATCAGTTTCATCAGTTCCAACGAATTGAGTAAATAAATTGTTGTCTTTCAATCAGACTTATGAAGAATCATTATCTCAGGAGGACAGCTTTTGGTAGAAAACAATTCATGAGATAACGACTGTAGTATATGGATAATAATAGAATTATTATTATTAAGGAAAAGTAGAAATTATTACATTTTAAATCAAATGGGAAACAATAATTTAGATCAACATGACACATCTTTTTCGAATGATATTAATTACATCAAATGTACACATAATAATTTTCCAGATAGAGAAGCACGCTTTCAATTCAAAATCTTAATTCTCCTATATTTTATCATAATCTTTTGATGTAAACAATTTACAATATTTTGTGAATCGATACAACAAGCAGGTCAGCTTCTCAACACTTCAAATATGAAAATCATAATTTTATTATTTTTTTTTTGTAGTAGAATTGATTAAATAAATACAGCAATACAATTATTGGTTTTTTACCAATTTTTTCTCGCTCAGTTTATATATGATATTTTTTGAACAAACGCAGTATTTTCATTTTTCTAATTATACTTTTTTTGTTACATTTTTACGATAAAATTTAATTATATGTTAATTTCAATAAAACCTCAATTTGTTTTATATTTTGATATTTATTCCGTTATATGCTTATAAATTATGATCGAGTTGGAAAATATCGAAACAGAAGCAAAATATTACATTACGTTTATTTTAAAAATTGTTTTAATTCAAAAATGCGGAAAATATCGATTAACTTCCGTTCTTCAATTAATTTCAATCGATACAAATAACTATTGTTCGTTCCGGATGACAAGGTCCTTCAAATAAAATAATTAGATTTTCTTCTTAAATTTATCGAAAATTGCCCCAGAATCTTCTAGATTCTTTTTTAAACATTTTGGGAATCTTTTGAAAATTTTGAGAGATATTTCAATACTTAGTTTAGATATTTTCCAATTTCATTTTTCTCACCACTAAAAATGTGAACAAGTTTGAAAATTATAGTAATGTAGCAAAATGTTACGGACAAATTTATTTTTCAATATTGAAAAATCATTTACATTAAAGAATTTCTCTTTTATCAATAATGTTTGAAAAATGTATAGGTAAAACGTATAATTTATTACATTCGTTATTTTTATGTTTCAAAGTATTCAAAGACAGTTTTTCTGTAATTCGAATTCCAAACATTTCCGACGGAATAGGGTTTAAGTGTCTGGGGGGGAGGGGGCTTCATATTTTTTTTAATCAACTTTTTTGCAAAAGAAATTCTGTGAAAATCCACTGCCTCAATTACTAAGGATAGTTTATCTTCTAGGAAAACTACTTTTCAGATTTGAGCAACATTTTTTACATTTTTGTTAACAAATTTTTAAAATCCATCATTTTTTTTCATAATTTCTGAAAGATTTTAAGAATTCGTTTCATGCAAGATCTGGTTTTCCCTACACGGTGGAAGATTGTACAGAGCGTGACATCAATTTTAAGAAATGTAGTCAATAATTGTTTTTCATTGTCACTGACTTACGAAAAAATATATCTCCAAAAGGCAGCTTGATGCCTTGAATCATTCAAAAATTTGTAAACTTCTCATCGAAGATTTCATTTTTCAATATAAAAGACCCTTGGAAATTTTTCCTCAAATCTGAAGAATTTTTTTATATTCTTAAAAACTATCAAATTTCTTTAAAATCATGGTTTTTTCGCAACCTTTGAAATTTTCCGGAATCCTGTTTGACGATTCCAAAAATATTTCGGAATCTTTTGAAATGTGCTTTTTCAACTAGACCCTGAAAGGCTTCTTTTTTGATAACTGTTCCAAATGTTCCACAATATTTTTCCATTTACTTTTCAAAGTTATTTTTTCAAATGAAAAATCTTTTGCAATTTTTCCAGGAATCTTAAAATTTTTTTTTGATTCTCTTAAAACCTTTCAAAATTCGTTTTTTCCGCAATCTTCAAAAGTCTGGATCATTTTTTTCAATTGTGAACCGTGTATATTTCTTTTCAAATTATTTGAATCTTTACCAAATTCTTTTGAAAATTCTACAAAATTGAACAAATTTCCTTAAAATCATACCGAATCTTTTTCGACAATTTTGGAAATAATTATTTAAAATATTTTCAAATATTTTCTGAAAATTAATTAAAAGAAAATAATAGAAACTTTCCTTCAAATCTTGAGAAACTGTTTTCATTTTCTCATAATTTTCTGAAGTTTTTGAAAAGCTTATTCCTTGGATAACTATCTTAAATGTCTAGAAGTGTTTCGCGATTCTCACTTAAAGTTCGGTTTCTAAAAGAAAAAATCATGTGCACTTTTCCTGTAAATATTTTCTCAACTTTCAAACCTTCTTAATATATTCTGAAGTGAACAGAATTTTTTCTCAAATTTCTTTAAAATTATGCAAATTTAAAAAAATGCCTTAAAATCGTCCGGAGTACTTTTTGACCATTTTGAAAATCTTCTGAAATCTTCTTGAAAATATATTCTTTAAATTAATTCAAAAAACACACACAGAGCATTCCTATAACTACTTCTCTTTCCAATACTAACTTGGAAAATATCTCCGATGATCAAATTATTGATTTTTTTGAATTTGAATTTTAATAATTTAAATTGAGAGAGACCTCCAAGTCTCTTTAGCATAAGGAAATAAGTTATTAAATTAAGTTTTATAAGAATTAAGTTATATTATTGAAATAACTTACTGAAGCTGATGCTTATTCCAGGTGAATTTTTTCCTAAAAAATTTGCTAAATAGTTGCAATTTTCTATAGAAAATAAGATAATATACAAAAAAAAAAAAACAAAAAAAAAAAAACAGTGAAAATAAAAAAACAGAACTCCGTTAAAAAGTAGCGCATAAGTATCGTGAATATGCATAATTAATCAAAATATTGATCCATATTGATTCACTAGAGATTCTGGATGGTAAAAAACTCTTCTTTTTCTTAAATTCGTTTGAACAATCGAATGGCGATGATTTTAAATTGAGTCACGCTACGTCGCGTTTACTATTGCACAGCATGACCTTCTTCTTGTTTCAATATAGTTGAGAATGTAACAATATTTCGTCGTTTTATTAAACTTTTGTATTTTTCACATTTTTCATGTTTTTGATTCCTAGAAAATTTCTATATTCTGTTATGAATAATTTTGTTTCTACCTAACAATTAGTTTCCCACTATTCAATTAGGAAATATCTCGACTGCTCGAATTAGTAATTTCCTGCTCATCTTCAGTGGCTTACTTTCCGCTAATCGATTCTGAAAAATTTCACCAGTAGTATTCAATTTGATATTTATTCCCCTCATGCCTGATTTAGAAATAAGTTTTTCATTTAATTTTGGAATTATCTCTGGTAGAAAATGCATTTTTACTCGTGATATTTTCTTATACGGCGAGGCATTATGTATTCATAGCTTCACGGAAAGCATGTTTTTGATAAATCTAAATTTAGCATTATTCTTAGTATATTATCGTCCGCTATTACGCTACAAATTTTAGAGACTAGTTTTCAGAGACTACAAGGTGCAGGTTGCAAAGCAAACTCAGACTCTTTTTATCTGTTTGGTAATATGATAAAGATAGAATCTTATTGTTGAGAATAAATGCGTTTCTTTCCTCAATGCGCATCTAAGCGCACAAAAAAGTGCTTTGAAGACAAAGTACAGACATGTACCAATAACATCAATATGGTCACGAAACGTAAGGCTCGAATTGATCGATTTTCAACATACATTTTTAAAAATTGTTTTTCATGTGGCAAAACGAGCGATTACTTGTGATTCATGATATCTAAATTATTCAATTTCTTATCGTGAACTATCAAGCCCAGAACATAATTCAAAATTGATGCAAGAACGGAAAAGATTCCTTGATTCAAGGAAAATCGATTGATCTCTAATATTGAAATATTTTAATGAAGGCTGAGGAAGTTATGCTCATTTGTGATATTTGAATCATCTGTTCCAAACAGAAAAACTTTTTTCATTGACATAACATAGAAAAGACTTTTTCGTCATAAATTTTAAAATAGAGTAATTCAAACAATTTTTGTAAAGACATCATGAAGCTGGAAAAGGAAAAGGGTGCGACAGAACTTTTCCCTTCCTTTTTCCGACTTGAAAGATTATCATTTCGAATTTTTTCTGCATTTTTTTATTTTCAGTGAATTTCTGGTTTGCAATTGATCAAAATGAAGACTCCGGTTTGTCTGTTCTTGAGAAAAAACTAATGCTTTCTCTACGAGGAAGCAAATACATTTACTAACGGGAAGCAAAGTGCTCGTGAAATGAGCACCATATAAATATAAGTACAAAGTGGAAACAATCGAGATATGATTCACAGCTAGTTTAGTTTATGATATGTTCATTCAGCAATATACATGACAAAAATGTTACACAATTTCCACAACATTTTTGTTCATCTTCACAGAAAAAATGGGGTCACGAACTGTTGCGCATAGTCATTCAAGCAGGGTAAAAGTAAACTGATTATTTTTAACTGAGGTAAACTCTCCGTGGTTACAGTCCTGTAATGTGGTGCCTCCAGCGGATTCCCCCAGAGATATTGGCGATTTACTGAGGTGGGTTTATCCCAGCCGCTCTTCCCCTTCTGCACGGAGAGAAAAATCTAGGCATTAGCGCGTAAACATTTGTCAGGCATTAATTCCAAGAATGCGAGCGAAATTCGCAAGAGCCTCCACGGACTTTTTCGGTGAGTCTCCTTGCGATTTACCTTTAGGCCACGCCTCCTGCGAACATTTAAGGTGTTCGCACAAGAAAATCCCTTGCAGTGCGCTGAAGACGTCTCGCGGACGTGCTGTCTGCGCACGAAAACATAACGTCAACCAATTGCATCAACCAAAAGCAGGACCTGCCGTGCTGCTACGGTCCGTGACAGCACTTACTCAAGTGCGTTGCGAACTAATGTAAGTAGCGACATGCTTGTGTGCGTCACTGCTCGGACCGCAGCAGCACGACAGGTTGCACGCGATTGGTTGGCGTTATGAGTTCGTGCGCGTACGGCACGTCCGCGAGACGCCTCCAGCGCACTGCAACGGATTTTCTTGTGTGAACACCTTCAGTGGTGCAAACGTGTCAACAGGCAGAAGGTGTGGCCTGAAGGCAAATGGCAAGGAGACTTACCGAAAAACTCCGTGGAGGCCCTTGGAAATAAAGCAAGAAACGCCTGCAATATGCACCTGATGAACAGTCCATGCGTTAATACCTTGAACTCTCTTGCGCTAAATCCCGGTGTTTTTTCTCTGTGCGGAGGTTGCCCTGCTGGAGGTTGCTCTGCTGGAGGTTGCCCCACTTCGCACATTACCTGCACCTTTTCTTTTTCCAAGTACGGTCCCTGTTGTTTCTTTAAAACTATCTCCTATGGTATAGTGATAATTCCGGATAAGCTCAGCTCCTGTAGTATATCCGCCTTTAGTGAACACTTTAAATTCTATACCAGCAAAAGAAGCCGGTGATTTAGTATCGTTTTGATGGTCAATTATTTTTGCACCAAGAAGTTGAATTCCAATTACCATCCTTGTCTCAGGGTTTACCGTTAGCTGATAGTTTTTTTGGTCAAAAGTCATATACCATGTAGTTGGAGTAGGATTTTTCTTGCCTGGACCTTAAAAAAAAAATAAAGATTTGTTAATTTTCAAAAGATTAAAAATTGATCTCATAATTAGAGACTGAACAATTCGACGTTGAAAAACTGGAATTTCAACAAATTGAATTTACGAGTTCATCAAGTTCTTCAAGAGTTTACGGTTCACGCAAAAGGCTTCCGAGAATCCCTCCTTTTGAATTTGAAGATTTTCAAAGCATAGACTCATAATTAGAAAATCTATTTGGCGAGAATTGAACGATTTCTAAGGAAAAATATATCGACCTTAAACTGTTTAATTTTTTTTTATTTCAAGTGGTGAATCTTTTGAAATGATGAAATAATAAATATCAATGAAAAGGAGTTAAAGATTAGTTACAGAATCCGTATAGAATGTTACAGATTCGTATCAATATTTTCTTGTTTCATTGTTAAATTTTTCATGTGAGAAAAGATATCTTTAATCATTAAAATTTTAGTTTTAAATAAATAATAAAGAAAATATTTTGCACTTCCAACAAAAAATGTGAGGAAACAAAATATTTGACTATTGAATTTGTAATAATCACATACACCATTGTAGGGAATTCGCTAATGTCGATAATTTAATAGTTCCAGGGACGACTGAAAAATCGTACTGGTTATTATCGAATCAGTTAATGATTAATTGTATTAGAGAATTTCATCAAAACAAAAATTATCATAAATTTTCCTTGAGACCCTTTTTTATACATAGGCAAATATAAACAATAAGATTTTTGAAGAATAAATACGTTTTTAGGATCACTTATATTGAAATTTATCAATTATATTATTTTTTCTCGTATATAACAGTTAAAAGCAAATTTTTAGATTTAAAAATGGTAATTCTTTGATATTTCACTTTATTTGAAACAAAAATTCAAAATTTTGGTCTAAGAATTAAAAATAGACATTTCCAGTCATCTTCTGCTTATTGTAGTGAAATTGAGCGTTTAATATACAAATAAAAATAGTTCCGACAATTGACTAAAAGATATCATAATCAAGTGAATTATCTTCATCACAAATATCATAGTACTCTGATCTTCATTCATTTTCCTTATCTATTATGGGGCGACAAGCATCAATTTTTTTAGTGAAATTCTTGAAAAATTAGGATTTTTTGAGCTATTCTTTGCGTCTAGTAAATTAAAAAATTGTATCTTTCTTTTATTGCATCAGAAAGAGTAAAAAATAATATGCTAGCAACATTATGCCAAAAAAAAATCATGCCAAATGGAAACGGACGTCTAAAACTCAAATAAGAAAGTTTAAATTGTTTTATTATCACTACCTGTAACTTAAAAAAAATTCTTTGGCAGGGGTGGCGAAGAAATTATTAGTACCGACAATGAAATTTCTGGGAAAATTAAAGAAAAAATTAATTTTATGAAATTAGTTTGAAAACAAAATTTAGTAGGATTTCGAAACGTATCGAAGGATGTACGAAATTGTCAAAAAATAATATGGAAAATTTGTAAAAAAATTTTCAATATTCGAGAATTCTTCAAAAATTCTGGGAATAATTCGAATCATTTCAAGAGATATTTATAAGCTTTCGCACTTTGAAGAGATTTCAACATAATTTGAATCCTGAGAACATTTCAAGAAATTAAAAGCAAAATGTAGATTTTCGAAGATTTGGAAAGAAGTTGTAAACATTTTTGAGATTGTTGGAAGGTTTCAAGAGGGCGAAAAATATTCTTCAAGTCTCCTCAGAAAATTTGAAAAAAATTGATATAAGGAGGTTGTTGTTTAAAGAAAAGTCGTCGAAAATTCGTCGTTTTGGTTTAATTTAATGTTTTTTATTTGAAAATAAAATCTTTTTTTTTTGTTAAAATATCTAATATCACGTTTTTTGTTAAAAATTAATCTTCATAGGTTAAAAAATCCACTCCGTTGTTGAAAGTTTAACTACTTTCTCAAAAATTCAATTTTTTGGAGCAACATCCATAATTTCAGTTGAAAAGTCATTTCTTTAGTTGAAAATTATAATACTTTGTTGAAAATTCTTTTTTTTTTGTTTTCTTCAAAAGAATGCTTCGAAACTGAAAAGTTAAAAATTTGGTTGAAAATTTAACTGTTTGGTTGACAATTCAAGTATTTTTTGGAAAATTCGTCTATTCGTTTAAATCTAACTGTTTATTATATGAAATTGCAATTTTTTTTTTTTTGTGAAAATATCTACGATCACATTTATTTTTAATATTAATCTTCTTAAGATGGAAAGTCAACTTCGTGGTTGAAAGTTGAACTACTTTATTAAAAAGAGAATACTTTCCAAAAATTCATTTTCTTGGATGAAGATTCATAATTTTAGTTGAAAATTCATCTCTTTAGTTGAAAATTAAGATACTTTGTCAAGAATTCGTTTTCTTCTTGTTCAATATTTATGTTTTTAAACAGAAAATTAAACAATTTGGTTGAAAATTCAACTGTTTGGTTGAAAATTGACTTCTTGTGGAAATTGTATATTTTCGAATTGGAAATTCAAGTATATGTTTGAGATTACTTTGTTCAAAATTTGTCTTTTTGGTTAGATTCGACTGTTTTTTTAGATTAGATTAGATTCAACTGTTTCATATTTGAAATTGAAATCCTCTTTTTGTTAATAGATCTACCATCACATTTTTCGTTGAAAATTAATCTTCTTAGGTTGAAAAATCTACTGAGTGGTCGAAAATTGATCTACTTTCTTAAGAAAAAGACTTTCCTAAGAATTCATTTTTTTTATGAAGATTCATAATTTTAGTTGAAAATTCATCCCTTTGGTTGAAAATTCAAGTATTCGGTTAAAAGTACTTTGTTGAAAAATCGTTTTTTTTCTCGAAATTAATGTCTTCAAGTAGAAAATTCAACAATTTGGTTCAAAATTCAACGGTTTGATCGTAAATTGACATTTTTGTGGAACTTTAATATTTTCGAGTTGAAACTTCACTTTTTATGTGAAAAATCATCTTTCCGGTTGAAAATTCAAATATTTGGTTAAGAGTACTTTGTTGAAAATTAATTTCTCTTGTTTGTTCAAAATTAATGTTTTTAAACAGAAAATTCAACAATTTGGTTGAAAATTAAACTTTTTGGTGAAAAATTGATTTTTTGGTGAAAATTCTATATTTTTTAATTGAAATTCACTTGTTATGTGAAAAATGCATCTTTTCGATTAAAAATTCAAGTATTTGGTGGAAACTTGAACTGCTTTGTAAAAAGCAGATCCTTCTGTATTGAAAATTCAACATTTTGGATGAATTGTTTCTCCTTATTGTAATTTTTTTTAGCATTGTTATTTTTACTCTGGTATGACAATAACTAATTTAA
>CAKNXH010000298.1:85399-199304 GCA_932178445.1 Andricus quercusramuli | reverse complement strand
TTGAAAAATCGTTTTTTTTTCTCGAAATTAATGTATTCAAATAGAAAATTCAACAATTTGGTTGAAAATTGAACGGTTTGATCGTAAATTGACTTTTTTGTGGAAAGTTGATATTCTCGAGTTGAAAATTCACTTTTTATGTGAAAAATCTTCTTTTCGGTTGAAAATTCAAATATTTGGTTAGGAGTACTTTTTTGAAAATTTATTTATTTTTTTTTTTGTTCAAAAGTAATGTTTTTAAACAGAAAATCCAACAATTTGGTTGAAAATTCAACTGTTGGGTTGAAAATGGACTTTTTTTGTGAAAATTTTATATTTTCGGGTAGAAAATTCACTTTTTATGTGAAAAATGATTTTTTTTTTTCGTTGAAAATGTAAGTAATTGATTGAAAGTACTTTGTTGAAAATTATTATCTTTGGTTGTTCAAAATTAATGTTTTTAAACAGAAGATGTAACAATTTGGTTTAAAATTCAACTGTTTGGTTAAATATGTACTTTTTGGTGGAAATCTTATATTTTTCAATTGAAAATGCACTTATTACGTGAAAAATGCATATTTTCGATTGAAAATTCATGTATTTGATGGAAATTTGAACTGCTTTGCAAAAAGCTGATTCTTTTGTCTCGAAAGTTAGACATTTTGGATGAAGTGTTTCTCGTAATTGTAATTTTTTTCATCATCTTTATTTTTACTCTGGTGTGATAATAACTATTTTAATTTGTAATTCTTTTAAAACTCGTATTTCAATGTCGACATAAATTAGGCGACTTTGAAATTCGTTCCTTTTTAAATTATATATTTGTTCTATTTGTTTTATATTTTCATTTGAATTTTATCATGACTTCATATTGACAGTTAGACTGACCACATTAGCGATAATTTGCTGAAATATTTAGTTAAAAAGAAATTGAAAATTCATTCATTTACGTAATAGTGCCAGATCCGGTCCTCTGACTCCAATAAGTTCTCCTTCCGCATCCAAATATGCTATTAATACATGGCCCTGTAGTCTAAGATAACGGATTAGTACGTCATTCTGTCTGTAATATACTGGCAGAGGAAGCATACAGCCTTTATAGAAAGCTTTTCGTACTGTTCCGTCTTCTTCTAGCCACAGTTCAATTGCCATATTCCCATACCAGGCAACTGCGTCATGTTTTCCGTCTGCAGGTAATTTTTCTACAGCTATCAATGCCGTTCCTTGTATATGTTCACCTGAGTTCATGTACATTGCATTCAATTCTGTAAGAAAAACGAAAATTTATAAGTTCGAGAATAATGAATATGAACCTCAAAATTTCGAATTCAATGTTTTTTTAAGCAAAGAATCATGAGCATATTCAACTTGTAAAAAATCAGTAAAAGCAGGCACCATGCAGTAATTAAATTTATGACTGTAAGCAGAATTAGTTGGAAGATTACAAAATTTCCGTCGAATCAGCCTCCTTTGAAATTATTTCCACAAAAGAGTTTAGAAAATTTAGTTTTGAAGTTAAAAGCTTTTTTCAGTTAAATGAACATTTCAAAACCTTCGATTTAACTCTCTGCCGATTCTAGAAAAGTGTTTCTAAAAATTTGAAAAACCCAAATAATCAATAGTAAATCCTAATCTTAAAATCTAAACGAAGAGATCGATTAGATATTAAGTAAGAACAACATAATATTATTGAGCAGCCCCCAAAATCCACCCCTAGTACTTTTAACTAAACAGGTAAAACGGCCAATACATTTTTAAATTGAAAATAGTGAAAAATTCGCAATCAGAAAACTTTCTGTTATTTCTCCTACTCCATGATAATATTGAACAATACCTGAAATCCACCCCTATGAAACAGTTGCGAAGATTCGCCATATTAAAAAGTAAATAAATGTTCAAATCAAGAATGGTCCAAAAATTCACATTCAGAGAACTGCAGAATAAGTTTCCAACCCCATGGAATATTAGGCAGCCTCCTAACTCCTCCTGGAGTACTTTTAACAAAACAGGTAGAAGATTCTCTATATGGAACTGATAATAATTTTCTAAATTGAAAATAGTCACAAAAATCACAATTCACAAAAATCCGTATTATGTTTTTAGTCCTGTAATAATATTAAACAACACCCCAGAATACCCCTAGTACTTTCAACGAAAATTTTTTGGCCTGTTTTGATAGAAGCATCAAGGGTGGATTTTGAAGGTTGCTTAGCATCATTGAGGGGTTAGAAAAAGGAGGTGGAGCTTTCTGAATGTGTATTTTGTGACAATCTTCAATTTGAAAAAATTGACTGGCTGTTCCGCATGGAAAATATTTGCAACTATTTCGTGAAAAGTTGATTCTCAATGTTGTTAGTGGATGAATGATGATTTCTGAAACTGTAGTTTGATGGTACTGTCCAGATTCTCTAGATTTCAATTTGCGATATAATAACATTCAAGGAAAAATATTGCACGTTGAAACTATCATAATTCTACTATTCCAAACGCAAAAATATTGGAAACACATTCATTTAAAACCATCTTCATAGAATGGCATGTGCACACAGTTCAAACAATGACTCGAGCAAAAATAATTTGTGTTTATTCAACATTATCTTTACCGAAGCTCAATTTACAATGTTTCGAGGCTTTTTAAGATTGCACAATTCTAAAGGCATAGAATCTCAATTTTTTATTGTATAAGTTCATATATAACAATTTAACCAGAATGAATGAACCATAATTAATAATTTTAATTCCGGTTCAGTCAAAACTCAAATCGAAAACAGTTATAAATTGAGACTGAAACTGTTTTTCAATTTGTTTCGAAGCACCTGTGGCTTTGGCAATTACATTCTCATTGCGACACGTGCGCTTCGCGCTCGATAACTCGCTCATAGAGACGGTTCTGTTTAAAAAATAAAATTATTTAGACAAAATTAAACAGCATTTGAAAAGTAGGTATGTTTTCAATATAATGTTAATAAAAAACACAATTTTTTTATTTAGTAAATAGATACGTTAAGCCGTAGTCTTTGATTCCATTGGTTCAAACTTCAGTTCGGACTGAACTCTATTATGATTAGCTGATCTAGAAAACAATTTCAATTTGTGTCTAATTGAGAAGTTTCATTGAGATAATGTATAAATTTGGTTAAAGTCTAATGAAAATAACGATTCAAACTGACGGATCTCTTAAAAACAAAAATTGCATATTTTTGAAAATGATTTCCTTTTTTGAATTTTGGTCCAATTGAAAAATTTTATAAAAATAGTTTCGAAATATATTGCATATCAAGTGAAAATTTGTATTGACATTTCTTAATATATTATATATATTTTTTTCTATTCCTGAAAATTTTGAAAATTCTAAAAAGCATATCACTTTTCTAATTTGTATTGAAATTAAAAATTGCATTATGTTAGTTTACAAGAATTTTCGTCTTGTATCCGAAACTTTCACAGAAATGTCATAAATTTAAAGAAAAAAGTTCCAAATTTCAAAAATGCTTTTACGTTTTGAAATGTCTTGTTTACGAACTTGACCTTCATTTTGAGTTACTCAAAAAATGCTTTAAAGACTGAGTTGACTCGACAAATTCTTCAAAAGTTAGCGTAGCTACAGCAGTCAGGTAACAGACATACAGACATACAGACAGACACAGACTAAATTTTACGATTTTTGGACTATGTGAGTGCCGAAACGTGAAGGTCCGTTAAAAACTAGAAATTTGAAATTTGAACGATTACATTACGCTCTAATGAATGAGACTATATGAAATTGAAAAGCTTAAGAATGAAAAACTGTAAAATTTGGCAAATCGTAAATAAAAAAAGCGACTTTAAGTCTGACATATGTTAATTGAAGAGGTTTAAGTAATTGCACATATTGAACTTCCGCTTAGTTACTCAACATTTTTAATTTTAGAAATTTATGTCTCATATTTACATCGAGATTTATATCATATTAAGTAAACTTACCACAAAAGTGCAGAAAAACTGCGTTGGTCAGCAGCAGACTGCTGATACGAATCTTCATTTTTTAGGTGATCTTGTACACATTGAATGAGAAAGATTGAACATATTCGTTGCTATATATACTCATCACTATCAGTTATCATTACCCAGAAAACCTACAGAATTACGGAAATTTCCAATTTGGTTAGATTACGCGGAAGAAGCATTGCGATACCTTTTGAATTGGAACAAACTGTTGAAATTAAAAACAAGATTTAATAGACCTTGTACGCTCTTCTTCTACCGACGGAATAGCGAGTTCCATATTTCAAGAGAAAGTTATTGTCAGTACAAGGTAACCTATTTCGAGAAGTAAAAAATAAGCAAACGCTTTTTCCACAAAAAACAAGCTTTAATAATTTTTTCGAACATATTTTTCAAGTTGCTACAATATTTTAAATTTCATACATGGTAAGAGTTATATTTCTTTTAGAATTTCTTCCTAATTTTTTCCTACTGTGTCTATAGCTCTAACCATGGTTAAAAATGGTTTATAACTTTGGAATATGTTAATAAAATATTGAAAAATTCATATGAAATTGAGAAAGCAAAAAGGTATCTCAAGTAATAAATTAAAGTATGGGAAACTATGAGCCACAGAGAATTTGAATTGAAATCATTTTGAAGTTTTCTTTTTATAAGATTGTTTGCACTAAGGTAAAGGTATCCACCATGAGACAAATTTTGAGGCGGTTTTTAGATTCTCATCAATTTTTTAACGATAGTAAAATATATGTTCAAAATGTTTTCATATCAATGAATGCGATGATCTTTTCTGAATGCGAAATGCCTATTAAACGTTTAATTTGATCTAAGCAAAGTTATTCTATTTATGAAAAAGCGGAACGACCTTTATGTACATATTATGAAAACAACTTATTGACTGTTGTACTAGTGTTCCATAATACATGTCCCTATTATGGAAGAGCAAAAACATTTTTTTTTTATATTGATATGGCTTATTTCATACTATTCCCTATATTAAATCAAACTAAATAGTACTATGAACTTTTATTTCAATCGTTTATAGAGATAAATGAATTATATACAAGTTTTCTTTAAAATGAACAAACCTAACCTATAAAGAGTACTGTTCGTCAACGAAGTAAATTACCTTTATTTTTGCTAAAAAATGTTTGTTATAGGGAACGAGTTTTTATTTAGGTGAATGCAAAAGAAGAAAAAATCATGAAGAATGAAGTCAAAATTTCAGAAACTTGATCGAAGTGATTGTAAATGAAATATTAGGCTAAATACCCTTTCCATATTTCTATAATTCCATATTTTTATAATTTGATTTCTCTGTTGATTGACAAGTATTTTTTAATTGAAAATTCAACTATTCTAGAAAATGTTTCTTTCTTGGTTCAATTTAACGGCTTTTATTTGAAATTGAAACCTTCCTTGGTTGGAATTACAATTATATTACATTGTTCGTAAAAAATTGAATGTTTCTAGTTGAAAATTTAATTCCTTCATAAAAAGTGTAACTCTTCTGTTAAAAATAATTCCTTCAAATTGAAGATTCATCATTTTAATTTAAATTTCATCTTTGATTGAAAATTCAACGACCCAGTTGAAAATCAATTTCTTTAACTGAAAAATCAACTACTCCAATTGAAAATCTAACTTTTTTTCCGAGAAATAGCTTTTTTGTTTGAAATTAGTTTTTTAAACAGAAAATTTAACTATTCTATTTTTGGTTGAATATGTAACTTGCTAAAGTATGTACATTTTTTGTACCTTCTTAGTATAAAATCCAACTATCCCAGTTGAAGATTCATAATTTCAGTTGGAAGTTCATCGCGTTGGTTGTAGATTTACCTATTCGATTGAAAATTCGTTTTTTGTTGTTAAAAATTAAATTGTTTAACTTAACCTTTGACTATTCTATTTTTTGTGGAAATTTTATCTCTATATTAATTATTGAAAAATTAATGGTTTCAAGTTGAAAATTCAACAACTTGGTTGCAAATTCATATATTGTGTTGAAAATTCATATATTATGTTAAAAATTCGTGTTTTTTGTAAAAAAAAATAATCTTTATGGTTCAATATTCATCTTTCTGGTTGAAAATTCAAACATTTCAGTTGAAGATTCATCATTTTAGTTTAAAATTTATCTGTTTGGTTTACGGTTTGATTATTCCAGTTGAAGGTTCATCATTTTATTTGAAAAATAATCACTTTAGTTGAAAATTCAATTATTTCGTTGAAAATCCGTTGTTTTTTTGTTTAAAATTAATTTATTTCACTCAAAGTTTAAGTACCATATCATACTAACAAAACATGAGCTATATTATTACAATAAAAAACTATATTTGATTGCAATGATACATATGTTCCATAAATAGGAGCAAGCGTTGGAAAAGTGTTGTTCCAAATCGTTGTGTTCCAAATGAAGAAAAAGTACCGTAATTTCAAATCTATAAACCTTAAGCTATAATTTAATCTATGACACATGTCGAATGATTGGCAATTTTAAACATACGAGATAAACAAATTATAAGTATCAAGCATTCTGACTTGGATAAATGGCAGTCAATTTTGCCGAGTTTGGAGGTTGCATAATTAAAATTATTTTTTAGTGTTCAAATATTCAGAACTTAACTTGCTTCTCATATAAACAAAAAGCCTAACTTTTATACTTCCTAATATATTAACTTGTACTCTAAATTATAACGATAGTCTCTTAGAGGATAATAATGTACTAATTATATTCTATAAAGCTTTCAGATAATTAATGATAATGAAATTAATAATCAACTAACATTATTTTCCCTTGACAAATGAAAAATGCAGATGTGCTATTGAAAAGAAGGATGAGTGGCTCAAAGTTACCCTCGAATCCTGGTGAAGAAAGCTAGCATGTACTTGTGCTGTTCGATTTCAGGAAATCGGACTGTAGGAACACCCAGGATCCTCATTAGCAAAAAGACATTTGCGCAGATGCGTTTTTTTTTTAGGATTTGAGGGCTCAGCACTATCCCAAATCCTGGAATTCGTGTAGATATGCTAGAATTGCTGCAGATGTATTGTTCTTTCATCAGGAATTCCCAAAATTGCTGTAGGTATGCTAATTGAGCCCTAATAATCTCCATATCTGAACACCAATTTTAGTAATGATTACCATAGGTAAATTCGTCTTTTCATTGCGAATCTAACCATATAAAAAACACATGTTTGATAAAAATACAGATGTGCAGTTTCTTTACCAAGATGGCAGCATAATAACAAAACTCGACTCTTGGTAGGCCGCCATTCCAGTGTGCTAAGGTTCGAGTCTATTCAACTCGACTGATTCACCGCGGTGGGTTTACCCCAGTCGCACTTACCCTGCTGGAGTTTGCCCCACTCCGCGCACTATCTTCAGCCTTTCTTTTTCGATAATATTTCCTCGCTGGTTTTTCTTCGGGTGGGGGTGGAATAAAACTCTCTCCTATAGGATAAAAATAATCGCTGATCAACTCAGCTCCCGTAGTGCGTCCATTGCTGTCACCGAACACCTTAAAGTGTATGTTAGCTACTACACCCTGCAAGTGTGTATTTCTGTCATGGTCAATATGGTTTCCATCACGGAGTTTAATTCCATACACCTTCTTTTGCTCAGGATTCACTGCTAGCGTATATTTTTCGTTCAAATAAACGATTAACCATTCAGTTGCAGTGACATGTATCGCGTATGGACCTTCAAAATAAGACAAAGACTTGAAAGAATATGTTCGAATAACCCCTTTTTTTAAATTAAAAGTTTTCAAAAGTACAGAATAATAATTCGGAGATGTTTCCAGTGAAAATTGAACGATCTGAGACAAAACTATGACAAAGTAAAACTATTTAAGTTCATTCGATTTTGAAAGGAAAATCATCTGGAACGAGATAATATGCAATGTGGATGAAAAAGGAAAAAAGAATAGTTCTTTGTACAAATACGAATGATTGGTATATAGATAATTAAATTTACCTGATGCCAATTCCAGTGGCCTGACTCCTATAAGTCTTCCTTCATCACCCACATATGCCACAAAGTCATGGTCCTTGTCTTCATGGTCCTTTAGTCTAACCCAACGGATTAAAAAATTGTTATGTTTATAGTATGTCGCTTGAGGAATATGACAGCCTTTAAAGTAAGCTGTAACCACTTTTTGTCTATCATCACTGAGCCACAGTTCAATTGGCGTTAGCCCATAAAAGACGGTTACGTGTGATGCTCCGTCAGGCCTTGTTACAGCTCGCAATGCCGTCCCTGGTACTTTTGAACCATATCCATAGTACATTGCCCTTCCTTCTACATTTGAACGTGGTCCTCCTTGATTCATGGCATTCAATCCTGTAAAAAGGATCCAACAAAGATTTGTATTGTTGAAAAAAATAAAAGCTTCGGAGAATTCTGAAAAATCTTCCAGAAAGGTTCATGGAAATAGGTGAATGTCCACGTATCCAGAAAGGTGTCCAAGGATGGTTCAGGAAATGTTTGTTAAACATTTTTGCATTATATAATTTTCTTTTATATGACGCGAAAATTTTTCACGAACATCCCGCAAAGGTTCCTGGCAGTAGGTAATTGTCCGTGCATCAATCTGATCTGATGAGCAGTCCTGGAACCATCGTTGGGAATCTTCCTGGATAAGCGGTCATTTACCTACTTCCAGGAACCTTCCTGGGACATTTTTCGGAATTCTCCGAACCTTATATTGGAATGTTCCACGAATGTTCAGGGAAACTTTTGTGCTATCCAGGAATATCAGTTTCAAAACTAGCCTTTTAACAATTTACAACTGAACCACTGGAAATGAAACAATTTGAATTTGGAATTCTTTACGACTGCACAATCAGAAAAGATAGTGTCTAAGAACAACCAATTTCAAATTTAAAGTATTTTAAAGCGACACATAATCTGCACATTCAGGTTGTAAGAAGTCAGGCAAAGCAGGCACCATGTTTTTTTTTATTATACCATTAAGCCATTTCCCTTTCGGGGTAGGCGTGACTTACTCGGTTGGAAAGTAGTGGGATGGGTATATAGGTGTAAAGTAGGTCGTTATATGGTATAAGGTAGATAGGTATATAGGTATATGTGTTATGGTATAGATATTTTAGATTGATCTGGAGTTTTCGTGTTATTTATTCAAATAACACGTTCACTCCGCAACACTGCTCCGACCCAGGTTGCTGATCAATCTCTCTAGCGATCACCCCAAGTGAGGAGCCTCACAAAATTGTTATGCATGGTTCCCCACTTGGGCCCATTAGTATCCAAGGTCTTTGTTTCAGGCATCATTCACTCTATTGTCACTCTGCTTATAAACTATTTGTCGCCAAACATTTCTGTCCTGGCATACTACTCTAGCTTCATTTACGTCCATGCATTTCTTCATGCAAGCTCTTCTGTTCCTATGACTTCTTATGTCTCTTCGGATCAATGTCTCATTTACAGATTCTAACCATTCTTTCGGCGGTCTACCTCTGGGCATTCTGCCATTTACTTTACCTTTATATACTTGCTTCGTCAGTCGTTCATCTTTCATTCTTTCAAGATGTCCGAACCATCTTAACTGATTTCTTTCCCATATGTCAACTAGCGTGTCTCCTGTACCACATTCTTTGAGGATTATCTCGTTTCGGACTTTGTCCATCAGTGTTTTTCCGCATATTATGCGCAGAGGTTTCATGCCGATCGCGTTGATTTTTCTCCTGTCCTTTTCTTGACAGGTCCATGCCTCACTACCGTATAGTACAGTTGGTACGAATATGGAATTATGTATGGCCATTTTAGCTTTTTTTGATATGTTTTTATTCGTGAGGATGGATCCTGCTCTACCGATAACCTGCTTACCCTTATTTATGCGCCTATCTAATTCCCCATCTATTTTTCCGTCGCTAGTGAATAGACTACCTAGATATACGTACTTGTCAACTTGTTCTAATCTCACATCATTTAGGACAATGTTGCATATTGTTTTCTCACTTTTTCCCTCAAAAACCATGACTTTCGTTTTATTCACGTTAATTTTGAGGTCCATGTTCTTCATGCTTGTGTTAAGTTTATTCAACATTCTTTGCAAGTCTTCGACTGATTCTGCCATAATAATCTTGTCATCTGCGAAAGCCAACCCACGTACTTTGACGGTTTCGAGGTCTATACCTTTTTCGTTGAAGAGGGCAGTTCTTAGACACTTATCCATGAATATGATAAATAGCCACGAGGACATAACGCATCCTTGTTTCACGCCTTGCCTAATATCGAACCAGTCACTCAGTTTCCCATTTACCCTTACACTTGCTTTACTACCCGTATATATTGTTTTTATTGCTTGTAGGAGCCCTCCATTCACTCCATACTCTTTAAGGACTTCCCAAAGTTTACTTCTATTTACCGTGTCGAAAGCTTTTTCTAGGTCAATAAATGCACAGAAAACTTTCTTTCCTACTCTCAAGCTTTTTTCTGTGATCTGTCTTAGGCTAAATATCTGATCTGTACATGATCTTCCTGGCATAAATCCACTTTGGACTTCCCATATCTTCTCTTCTGTAATTTCCATTACCCTACGAATAAGTATTTTTGAGTATATTTTACTTACGGTACTTAGTAGGCTGATACCTCTGTAATTACTGCAGTTGTTTTTATCTCCCTTTTTATATATTGGTACAATAATCGCCTTTCTCCAATCGTCTGGGATTTCTCCTGTCTCGAAACATAAATTTATCAATTCGCACAACCTGTGAGGTATGTACTCGCCACCGTATTTAAGCATTTCAGCGCTAATACTGTCTAAACCAGCAGCCTTACCGTTTTTCAAGTTCTTAATTATATCTCCTACCTCAGTGACACTGACTTTTTCAATTGGGTTTTCTATTGTATTATGTTCAATGTCGTAGTTTTGTTGCCCTATATGTACCTAGCGAAATACTAGAAAGGGTTAGGTCGCATATGGGCGATTTGCAAATAGATTTCAATTTTGGTGTCCGAGATGCGAGTAAACTGAAGTTCTAAATTATGCAATAATTGTTATAATTTTTCTCAGATATATGTACCAGGATGTAATTTATAACGTGGGAGAGCTGTTTGATCTAGACTATCCATTTTTTCCACTAATTTGTGTCTAAATTATTCTTTTACTTAAAGTACATTATTATATAGGTTTAAAATTAGGTTTGGCAGGATTAGCGGGTCAAAATAATTAGAATTTTTTTTAAATGTACAAAAGTTGTCTGCACGTTCTAAAAAAATTTTGAAATTATTTCGAAACTTTGTCTCAAAAATTATTTTGAAAATTTGTTTGCATTTTTTACAAATTTATTAAAGAATTTTTTTGAAATTTTTTGTTTTTTTTTCTAAATTTATTGAAAATTTGTTAAAATAATTAATTACAAATTTGATATTTACAATTCAAACTTATCTCCTTGACGTGAATTTGTATTAGAAGAGTACAAAAAATATCTATTTACAATATTTTATCAAGAAGATTAAGAAGAATTAAAAAAAAGTACATTTAAAACATTTTCTTCTTTCTCTTCGATGCGACTTTGAACCTTTTACCAACGGGTGCAAAAAAAGGCTTCGGAGTTGTTAAAAGGCTTCAGAGTCGTTAGCTTCGGAGTTTTTGTTTGCAATTTTTAAGTGATATAAAACACACCACTTTTTTAAATAACTCCAGCTTTGGGAAAGTGTTTTGTTCCATCAGCCTTTCGAATTTTATGGGGAAATTTAAAAAAAAAAAAATTATTTTGCGTTTGTACCTCTTTTTTTTGGGAGGCTTCGGAGTTGTTATTCAGGTTAACCGATACTTTTTCCCGTGTTCTCAGACGATTTACGCGGATTTAATCAATTTCAAGATTCTGGAAACGTCATGTGTTTTTAAAATTTGATAAAAACTACTTATTTTTCATAATTATAATTGATTATAATACGAATTATCACCTCAAATTTGTTAAAATTATAGAGGCTTCGGAGTTGTTAACAAACCGAGGGACAGACATATAAGCATGATTCTTTCAGTCAGTATTTATAATCTCTAGCAAGTCAGTATAGCAATTTTAACTGCATCATATATCTAAAAAAAGTGCCCAAGGCCAATATTATAAAAAAAAATTTTACCAGTCCTGTCACATTTACAAAAAATCACTTTATTACAAAAAAGGTATGCCTAACTGTAATTTTGGTGTACTTTTTCTGTATAGACTAATGAAGTAGGCCACCATATGTGCTATAATTTCCTTAGTAGGTCAAATATATTATAGGAACATCGAATAAACATCCAGGGACATACAAATTGAAATCTATTTGAAAATCGCCCATATATAACGTACGAGGTATATTCAAAATGTTCAATTTTAATTTTTTCATTTCACTTGGAATGTGTAGCAATGGTAATATATTAATGACAAAACTGAAAATTATGGGTCATGTCTAATTTTAGTTTTAATTAAGTCTAACCACAGTGAGTCTGAAAATATAAAGATAAGTGGCTGTCCATAAAATACGTTACAAATTTGAGAACGGAGGCGCTCATGCTGAAAAAAACTTTTGGTTACTAGTAGGGAGGGGGAACGGACAGCGAAAGTGACGTTTCTAACTTCAATAAATTCAATATGTTTCCTGATCATAAATTTCAACAAAGTTTGCAAATTTGCGAGAAGATAACCTGCAATGATGCAGTTAAAAAATAACTTAAAAATGTTCAAAATTGGATGCTCATTTCAGAATTTACATATTTTCCCTCATTCTCTTCTTGACGCCTTTCTTCAAAGAACTCTTATTTTCACCCTATTTTCAAGGAGCTTTCTGTTTTTCTCGTTCTTTTGCTCACATGCAAAATGAAAAATTAGAAACTAATGAGAAAATCCAACGATTTTTGTTCAACAGTTAATGTTTTTCGGTTGGAATGTCTACTTTCAAATTTTTGCTTTAAAATTCTTCTCGCTTGGTTAAAAATTCTACTATTTGGTTGAAGATCCAATTATTATGTTGGAAGTGCAACTTCTCTGTAAAAAGTAATCCTTTTGAGTCATAAATTCAATTGATTGCTTGAAAGTTGAAATACCATGATGAAAATTAATTTCTCTATTGAAAATTTAACGGTTTTTGAACAAATTCGATATTTTCCCTTGTAAACTTAACTCTTTTATTAAGAGTAAACCTTTTTTGGGTATATTTTAGGCTTGAGAATTATCTCTGTTAATTGAAAACGCAACTATATTGTTGAATCTTCATGCATCTCAATAATTTTTCCTTCCGCAGAAAATTAATCTTCTTGGCTCAAAATTCGTCTTTCGATGTTAAAAATTAGGCTACACTGTCGAGAGTAGGATTTACTCTTCATATAATGATTTTTCCAAATTTTCAGGAAAACTTCTCCAATAGTTGAGTTGCAGCCCCTAAAACCCACCCCTAGTTCTTTCAAAGAAACAGGTCTGAAGATTCTCCATGTGAAACAGTCAACACATTTTTAAATTGGAAATATTGAAAAATTCACCTTAAGGAAACTCCACGTTATGTTTTTATCCATATAATAATATTAGGCAGTCCCAAAAATCTACCATCAGTGCTTTCAACGAAATAGGTCTGAAGATTCTCCAGGTATAACAGCCTCTAAATTTTCAAACCAAACATTCTCAGAAAATGTACAGTTAGAAAATTGCATATCATATTTCAAACCGCATAATGATATTATGCAGCCCCAAAAATCCACCCTTAGTACTTTTAGATAAACAGGTCCAATGATTCTGCGTCTAAACCAGTTGATAAATTTTTGAATTAAAGGAAGTCACAAAATTCATATTGAAGAAATTTCAGATTATGTTTCCAACCCCTTAATAGCAATGAGCAGCCACCCAAATCCACCCCTAGTACTTTTAACGAAACAGGTCTGAATATTTTCCAGATAAAACAGCCAATAAAGTTTTTAATTGAAAATAAACACAAAAATCACCTCTAACAAACTCCATGCTATGCTTCTGAACCAATAATAACATTGAGCAGCCCCAAAGATCTACCCCTAGTATTTATAACAAAATCGGTAAGAAGATTCATGTGAAACAAACAATAAATACTCTATTGGAAAATGGTCAGGGAATCCACGTTTAGAAAACTCCAGATTATGTTTTCAACCGCACAATAATATTAAGCAGGCCCTAAAATCTATCCCTAGAACTTTTAACGGAACAGGCCTGAAGATTCTCCAGTTTTGAACAGCTAATAATTTTTTCAAATGAAACTAGTCACAAAAATCCACCACTAGTACTTTTCACGAAACAGATGCAAAGATTCTCCATTTGAAACAGCCAGTAAATTTCCAAATTCAAAATAATCACAAAATCCACTTTCAGAAAACTCCGGACTATTTTCTAGTTCCAGGGGGAATTTCGGTGGATGTTCAATATTAATATTCGTTGCGATCATAGTTTGGAGTTTTTTTAAATGCAAATTTCGTAACAATTTTCAAATAAGAAATGTATTGGCAGTGTCACATGGAGAATCTTCGGAACTGTTCAAGTAAAGGCTGTGTCTAGTCGTCCCGAAAAATTGGGACAACTAGACAAGCTAATGAAAAATATTGAACTAATCATCCTGAATTTCGGGTCAACGAGACACTTTGTTTCTTAAGGGAACTAGGGGTGGATTTTGGGGGCTGATTAGTAATATTATGAATTTGGGATCCTGAGGATTGATAGGAACCCTGGTAGATACAAGGACTCGAGAGATATTTGGGGTCTATTGGTATAGAGAGTGTTTCGAAAATTAGTTGACGTTCCTTCGGATAGGGGTTCCGTGGGATAGGTGGATTTCAGTGGAATAAAGAGAGTCCTGAGGAATATATGGAGTCCTCTGGTATAATGGGAGTCTCGAGTGATTGATGTTTTCCAGGGGAAGGGTGAGGTCCGGTAAAATAAAATCAGGCTTTCTGCTCGTGCCTACGAAACCCTTCAAAATTTCACAATTCTAGATGCGTATAATTTCAATTTTCAAATTATGTGTCAATAAATAACAATTTAAGTAGAATTATTTTCAGAAAAAAAAGTTCTAAGGTCAGGCATTCCTTAATGAATGATTTCGATGCAGTCAAAAGAATGCTACTAAAAACTTTAAGTGTTTGAAGTTCAATAAATATGTAACAGAATCCTTGAGATTGAAATAATATAATTCATAATGAATTTCAAGAGCATAAAGCAAAGCGTCTTTAAGCCACATATGTTGAATTAAAAGCTTCCAATACAAGCGTGTTTTGAACTATAGCTTAATATTTTTGAATTTAATACATCAAAAATATATGCTATATTTTATATTTACATTAGGATTTATCTTATGTTGAGTAAACTTACCATCAATATGCAGAAAAACTGCGTTGGTGAGGAGCAGAATGCTGATACGTATCTTCATTTTTTAGATGGTCTTCGTATGCGATGAGTGAGAAAGATTAAATATATTCACTCCTATATATACGAATTAGGATCGGTTAATATAACCCTGAAAACCTACAGAATTACGTAAATTTTGAACAGGGAGAGACTACGTGGAAGAAACATCACGCAATCTTTGAAGCTAGAACAAACAGTTCAAATTAAAAACGAGATTTAATAGACCTTGTACGCTGTCCTTATACTAACAGAAAAGTTAGTTTCATATCTCAAGTAAAAACCATTACGTGTACAATCAACTTAGCTTGTGAAGCAAAAACATGCCAAAGAATCAACAACCTTCGCTACTTTTTTTCCTTCTGATATCCTTTAAGTGTCTACAATATTTTCAATCAAATTAATTATAAGAGTTATATTTCTTTGAGAATTTCAATTGAAAAATCAGATATCTGATCATACAAAATTGTCTTTTGATCAAAGATTCTCATTATAGAGTATTTGTTCAAATAATTCTTCTGAAACATTCACGTACAATTAAGGAAGCAAAAAGGGTGTTATTTACACACCTAAATTCCTATCCTAATTTTGTGTAGTTCTGCAATATATTCAGTCACCCTTTTGCAAGCAAACTTTTTTCTTAACTAATCTTCTACACCTGGAAGATGAAAAAGAGAGTTATCATTTTCCTTCCCGAACAGTTATACCTACATTTTTCAACATTTTTCAGAAACTGTAATCATAAAAATAGATTATTTTTTAAAACACGCTAATCTCAGTTGATAAATTATATCATCTCAAACTATTAACCACTAAGAGATTGAATTGAGATTATTTTCAAAGCGATTTTTTTTTTATTCCTAGAAGTGCATTTGCATGAGCATGACAGAAATGAAGATTTGTGAATTTAGAAAGATCAAACATAGAACAAACTGCAAATGTCACTATCTTCGAGGAAGAATACGTAAATTTGGAATTATTTCAATTGTACAATTTGACATGTAGAATAATTTGAAACTGAATGATAAAAAAATAATGAAGAACCAATCAGCAATGTCAGATTCGCTTATTGTAGTGCTTGAGATTGAAACATTGAACAATATTGCCAAATTTGATGTTAGGAAAGAAATACTTAAAAAATTTAATATGCTTGTGGTCAAAATTATAAAACTTCAAATGTGATGGAATTGAATACGTAATTATTAATGAATGAGCGTTTCAAATTCTAGAGGTGTGAATGATCTTAAGTTAAGAGAATAGTTTCGACTCGGCCACCATCGAGTTCGGACGTGTTTACGAGAGCGCCCGGTTGTTGGCGTTATTGTTAGTGTTTACATACGCACGCGTGTTCCGCTCTCAACTAGTGTATAGTTAATCCTATATATATCGTGCTAGTGCTGTGGAAATGCGCATCCCTGTGCATCATCCAAAACCATGATGAACCCCATAGTTTAAAAATGTATCAGTCATGAATAACAAAAACTCAAGCAACTCTCCAATAAACAGTTATGCTGACGCTGCAATGATGCTGACGTGATTCATTCCCTAAGAAAGACCAGGCTATTGTTATTGACTCTATTCAAGGTATCTCTATGGATGAATATGCGAATGCCGTGGGACGGCTCGTCAGTCCCAGCAGTATTAAGTTTGCTTCTAGAATCTCTAATGGAAGGGTATGTATGTTCTTAGATAGCAAAGAAACTGCTGATGCCCTCACAGAAAAGGACATGACATAAACAAATGTGAACACACTTTGGAACTACGACCCTTGATAACTCGAAATAAACGGCTATTCCTATCAAACGTATGTCCTGTTATTCCACACTCTGTACTCAAGAAATCACTAGAAGATATTGGGATAGTGACAGCATCTACAGTAACCTTTCTGAGAGTTGGACTGTCAGGCCCAGGCTTTGCTCACGTCTTAAATTTTAGAAGGCAGATATACATCCACCCTGACAGTGTCTCAAATATACCAGAATCCTTACAAGTAACTTATGATGACACTTCATATTGGATCTACCTACCTACTAATACTGTAACGTGCTTTCTATTCAAACAATCAGGAAACACTGCAAAGAACTGCAAAACCATCCCTGCAGTCCCACCAGAAAATGTTATCCAATCTAACAAAAATTCAGAAGGGAAATTGATTCGAAAATAAATACAGACACAAAAAGAGAAAAGTTAAACTACTACTCAAGTAAAGTGAAGATGAAATCAGAACAGAAGAAGCGAAGAAAATATGGAACCACTTTGAATGAAGCAAAAAAATGTTATTCAAGTATATGCAGGGAAGTAAAAGTACAGAGTTTGTCAGCGTGAGAAAGAGCGAAGAGGAAATGCTTTATGATACAGGCGGGATACTAGACGCTTTGAGATACTCTTTTAGGGAATTGTTGGGAGATGAAGCTGTAGTACATCACAACTTCGACATAGAACACGATGCGTTAGAAAATTCAATGGAGAAAATCTGTGTCACTGAGTTCAGGGATATAATTAACATCTTAAAGAATGGGGAGGTGTAGACAGTATTAATGCTGAAATGCTCAAATACGGTGGCGATCATATACCTCACCGGTTTTGCAATTTACTAACTTTATGTACTGGGATGGAAGACGTTCCAGATAACTGGGAAAAGCGAGAAAAAAGGAAAGAAGGGAAAGTTCTTCAAAAATTAGGGACAGGAGAGGAATTCTCTGAGAAAGCAAGAACAAAGGAAATGGGCGAGAGATGATGAAGTCCGTACTTGACTGCTTTGCTTTTAAAATAATATCACTTTTGAAAAATATTTAAAGTATTTCAAGAAAATTGTCATTCAAATTTATATTTTCTATATGTGATATCACAATCTGCAACTGATCCTCCCTACCCCCTTGAAAGTATAAAATAATTCTCACGCTGTAGATACATTATTTTCTCGAACCTTTTGTTTCGTTTAATTTATTTGAGTGTCACTTTAACTGGGGCAAAATTTTCACGCTTTCTCAAGAAGGATCTCTTGGTTCGAAAACTTCTTTTTCATAAAAAAGGTATATTAAAAATTCTGAATTCGATGAGGCCCTTCAAAATTAGGCGAAACGAATAAAAACTATTTCATTCACACACTAGAGCCTGCAGTTCAAGTACCAAATTTCATACAAGATAATGTTATTTCTCAATTTGTAGCTCTTGCTGAAAACATTGGCACAGGAAACCTAGCAACGAATCATAGAATTGTATCTGTAGTTATTTTTATGTCACTCATTCTGAACTTGATGTCCAAAAATAGAAATTTGCATTCGAGAATCTAATTTTGTGATTTTCGGTAAACAAATTTTATCAAATTTTCATAAAAAGTTTTGGATAGTGCTCTCAAATATGATGCTCAAAACATGATTTTGATGATGATGGCCCTTATATGGCATAGTTAAGTTTCTAGTCTCATGTATTATATTTAAAATAATAAAAATTTAATTCATATTTGCTGAAGCATGTCTCAAAATAATTATATTTCCCATTATTTTTTGTATATCAAAGTTTGCCATTATACTTCAAAGTGCAGCTTCCATAGAGTATACCATCTGGAGTTATATAAATAAATACTGATTTTTCAGGGATGAATGCATGTTTTTCGTGAACTCGCACGTAAGCGCACCGAAAAGTGTTTGAAAGGAAAGGTACAGACACGTACCAATAACACCTACATGATGTAAAATTCAACACATTTGTGAACATTCACTTTCACTAGTCAACAAACTATAAGACAATTATAAGGGTAATTTTTAGTTTATCATGTGCTTATTCAACAATATACATGAAAACAATGTTCTACAATTTTCATAAAATTCTTGTTTATCTTGATAGAAAATACTGGAGCACAAGTTTTTGCAGGTAATCGTGCAAGCAGGGTATTAGTCAGCTGATTATTCTCAACTGATGTAAAATTTCCGTGGTGAGATGCCTGTAATGTGCTGCCTCCAGTGTAGTCCGCCAGAGATATCTGCAATTCAGCGCGGTGGTTTTACCCCAGTCGCATTTACCCTGCTGGAGGTTGCCTCACTCCGCGCACTTTCTTCAGCCTTTCTTTTGCGATAATATTTCTTCGCTGGTTTTTCTGGGGGTGGGGGTGGAATAAAACTCTCTCCTATAGGATAAAAATAATCGCTGATCAACTCAGCTCCCGTAGTGCGTCCATTGCTGTCACCAAACACCTTAAAGTGTATGTTAGCTACTACACCCTGCATGTTTGTATTACGGTCATGGTCAATATGATTTCCATCACGGAGTTCAATTCCATACACCTTCTTTTGCTCAGGATTCACCGCTAGCGTATATTTTTCGTTCAAATAAACAATTAACCATTCGGTTGGAGTAACGTTTATCACGTATGGACCTTCAAAATGAAACAATGATTTGTGAATAACAAGAAATTAAAAATCAATCTCAGAATTATAGACTGAACAATTTCATATGAAGAATTCAAATT
Source organism: Andricus quercusramuli (assembly GCA_932178445.1). NCBI lineage: Eukaryota > Metazoa > Arthropoda > Insecta > Hymenoptera > Cynipidae > Andricus > Andricus quercusramuli. The sequence goes on along the minus strand of CAKNXH010000298.1, from coordinate 179,503 downwards.
TCAACAAATCTTACTTGGTATGCTTCAAGAGCTTACAACTTGAAAGACAAAGGTTTAAAAAATACTTCGCACAAAAAATGTGCAGGAACAAAATATTTGTCATTAAATTTGTGCTATATGAATATAATAAATAATTAAACAAACTATTGTTTCAGTTGTTTATCTTTCGGATCTTCATAACTCTGGGGATTCCACAATGCCAGCTATTCGAAAGTTCGGCAATTTTCTGTCGGAAATTTTTCAGATCGGAAAAAAACGCTTTTTGGAACATTGCAATTTGAGTTCAATATTTTGCCACAAAAAAGTTTACAACGGTTGTAGACGTTAAATATTTCAAAATTGTGTGATTTATGGCCATTTCTGTATCAAACGAAACAGCTTTAGCTTAAAGAAAATGTATTTCTTACAACACTATTTGTTGATTTATAATCAAATTCGTTCATAGCAATTACATGTTTGAATGAGCCAATGTTTTATCAAGTTACTATGCATTTACTTAGAATGATATATATATATTGTAAACGATTTTATAATATCCAGAAATAATACCGTTTTTGATATTTTTCTACTAATATAATTTTCAAACTTTTTTACTCTTAAACAGATAACAAAAGTCAAATTATGGACTCAAACTCCGAATATCTTCTCGGTAACTGTAAAAAAATTGTAGGTTGGGAAAATTTGAAAAGATTTTCATTCTAACAAAGCAGTTCTAAGACAATATACAAGAAAGTTTCGAAACACTTCTAAATATTTACAGAATTGTGAAAAAATAATCTGCAAGATTTTCAGACCATTTTTCAATTTTTTAGAATTCTTCACAAATCTTAAGAATGATTCAAATTATTTTAAAAGGTATTTAGAAGTTTGAGATATTTAAACAGTTTCTCAAATAATTTAGATTTTGAGAACATTTGAAAAAATTAAAAACATAATGTAAATTTTAAATGACTTCTAAAATTAATTAAGATTCTTGGGAACATGGAAGAAAACTTTGTTTTGAAAGTTTTATTTTTAAAGAAAATTTAGAAAGGTTCTAAAACATTTCGAATAATTTCCGAAGACATTTTTTTTGAGGCATTCCTTAAAATTATGAAATATTTTTCAAAGTTTGAGGAAGAATTCAATTAAGTTTAAATTATCGAAGTGAGTAGGCTTACCAACAGAGTCAGTGCAACGCTCACCGAATTCCGTCGAACCTAGACTCTGCTTCGGAAGATATGAAGGAATCTCAAAATAGGCCGATGGAATTAGAAATAAAAATCGAATCAATTACCAAAAATTTCGAAGGTCTTCACAAGAATTATTTAGTTATTTTTTTATATTTTGAACATAAAACAAAATTTTGCAAAACGTGATGGGGTCAGCAATTTGTTTAAAAAAATGGGTAAAATAAATAATTATTTCCAAGTTTTTCTAGATTTCCTTCCGAATTATTGTAAGTCTTGAAAAATTAGTCTGAGTTTTCTCAAATATCTTCAAAAAATTTTATTGATACTGGCAAAAATAGTTAAAATTGCAAGAAATTTCATTTGTTTTATAAAAACAAGCACCTAAAAATTCTGAAATTTGAAAACAAAGATTAAAAGCTGATTTCATTTTTATGATTTATATTCTAGAGGTATGTGGATATGAGTAAGAGAAATAATTACGAATATTATATAAAAAATACGGAAACGATAAAATATATAGTTCTGGAAGTGTGATGGTTTACAATGGTAATCTTCAACATTTTCAATAAGTTTCATAAGAAATTATGAAATTTTGATGATTCTGTATATTAAAGCTCAAGTTTTCACTTGGAAATCTTCAAAATTGCAGAAGTTTTGTATGTAGAGCGCCAAAATTACAGAATTTTCTAGCGTTAGACTCGAAAGTTGCAAAATTATAATTCGTTAATTGTAAAGATAAAAAACTGTTCAATTTGAAATATTTGCAATCAAGTGTTCTGCAATATTGTTATTATTATTGTTATGTAAAGCATTATACTAACCTGATGCCAATGCCAGTGGCCTGACTCCTATAAGTCTTCCTTCATCACCTACATATGCCACAAAGTCATGGTCCTTATCTTCCTGGTCCTTTAGTCTAACCCAACGGACTAAAAAATTGTTATGTTTATAGTATATCGCTTGAGGAATATGACAACCCTTGAAGTAAGCTGCAACCACTTTTTGTCTATCATCACTGAGCCACAGTTCAATTGGCGTTAGCCCATAAAAGACAGTTACATGTGATGCGCCTGCAGGCCTTGTTACAGCTCGCAATCCCGTTCCTGGTACTTTTGAACCATAGCCATGATACATTTCCCTTCCTTCTACATTTGAAGGTGGTCCTCCTTGGTTCATCGCATTCAATTCTGTCAAAAGGAGCAAACAAAGATTTGTGAATTCAAAAAGACAAAGCAGGCACTATGCGCCTAGAAAAATACAAAAAAGGGTTTCGTAGCATATATAATGTATGAAGTATTCAAAATGTTCAACTCTCATTCGTTCGTTTCAGTTAGAAAATTCAGAGGCTGTTATGTATTGCTAATAAAAATAAAAATTAATGTTAAAGTGTAATTGCTAAATAGTTGAATACTTCAGCCAATTAGATTTCGAGAAAAAAAACTTTCGAAACCGTGATAGTAAAATAATCACAAAATTCATGTGCCACCCAAATCCTGATCGGTGGTGGCCCCCTAGCCTCTCAGGATGATACTTGTACTGATGAAGAGTACTCACCAAGTCATGAAAAAAAGTCTATGGGACCAAAGCTGGCAGGTCTGTCTTTTAGATGATGTAGGCTGATGAAGTCTCAGGATCTTTTATTTTGGACTGAAACCTACCCCATCCTAAGAACCAAACAATTGTCATTATACAACACCCAACAGTCCTTTTACCGTTTTTTCACTGGCAAAAGTGCCGTAATATTGCCTCTGGGCCACTTTTATCTTGATCAACCAGAATATGAATGAAATATTTTGTACTATTATACTGGCTAGATTGTAGTCGCGCACGAAATAACATCGAGGCATCATTCTAAATACTACGGAAGCTTAGAGGAAGGGGTCCAACATGTCTGCAGACTTAAGCTTCATCACCTCTAGCAGGACTCACATGTTCAGGATAATAGGATCTTGCTTCCTTCAATTGATATAATCCAAGAGCCAAAGTTCGCAAGTCGCCCAGCGATAGATTTGGGATGTCCTCCAACGAATTCTGATCCATAGTCCGAAAATTTGCAGACTGCGTATTTAGTCGTTGGCTTCGACTAATGAAGCTAGTCGATTGGGCTCTGAGATTTTAGCAAGCATAAATTGACCAATTTTCTGGCCAACGACGATATCTGACTCAATGACTTCATAGAAGGCGTTGAGGATAGCTGCCGCAATCCGATAGTCGCCCATCAAATGTGGAACAGACTTATTTTGCTACACCTTTTCGAAATACCGGAAAGATTGTTTAAATCGTCCATGACGGCTTCAGTAACAAATCGGCATTTTGTGACAAGCCGATAGAGGTTTGCCTAATAATCACTCAAAGGAAGACCACATTTAGCTAGATGAGACATTCTTACGTCGTATCCATATTCTAATAAAGTGGTAACGCAATCTCTGAATCCGCGATCTACGAGGAAAACATCGCCTTCCATAAAGAAAGAACGAAGGCCAGATTTGTTTGCAAAGAGCTCAAGCATTATTGTTGTATCAGACGCATTGGCTAGAAAAGGGGCCAAACACATCTAAAATATATCCATCGACTGCGACAGCAACAAAAGATTTAATCAGAGGGCGATGTTTGTGCAAGCTGGAGGATCTTCGCTGAAATCTATAATTAGAACTCTTCTGAATTTAAAAATTAGTTCCATCCCAAATAGTAATGATCTTATCATTATGTTTATTCAGAAATAGTTGGCAACCAACTGTCATATTATGACTCTTCAGTTCTTCTCTGTCTACTCGAGAAAAACCTAGGTAGTGAGAAACAAAAGCTTCCAGCAGATTTCCTCTCTCCATTCATCAATCGCTTCGTTGATGAACGTGGTATATTAAAGAGTGAGGACAACCTCTCATCAGTTTCCCCGAAAGAATTTTTGCTAAATAGAGTGCTGGTGCTTTACTTGATTTTTTTCTGCTTCGCTCTGGCGAGAGATGATAGTGAAGACAGAAGATTTTTTAATTGGTCTTTGTCAAGACCAGTCCATCGCTATACCTGCGAGTCACACATATCAGCAATAAACTCAAAATTGAAAAAAGACTGCTTTTTTCAGCCATTTTTCGGAGCGAGTCAATCATGTCCTCGATATGACTCTGATTGTAAGGGCAATTCGTTGCTGTTTGCGATGAAAGCTTCCACTGTTCATTTGAAAGGTGTTCATCGCAAATACGCCACCCTCCAGGTAAACAAAAGCGGTGGTTAAACAGGACCTGATCTCTGACGGCCTGTGGCATTATATGAAGGTTTTTTGATGTGCAACCAAGAACGCAGTTCTTGTAAGATGCTGACGCTCTTTTCAGAGGCAGATTAATGGTTCTTTCCAGTAAAGATGATTAACTTGTTGTCGTCTTTGATTCTCGGAAAGCCAGTAGGCAAAAATCGCAAATGGAATCTGATTCTTCAAGAAGTTTGCTATTTTGATCGAAAAGGATATTACGTTTAGAAAATCGCTTGGGACGATTTTCATTGATGAATTCTACTAAATCTGAATTTTCTGAACTTGAGAATGAATATCTCCTCCTATCTTTGGAGATATCCCACAACCAGGGCAGGAATCTCCTTGGATTCCACCAGTAGCTAGCTGATCACTAATAGAAGCTCCAGTGGGAGACTCCGATTGGTAGGAGACTGTAACGCGAGCTGTATTTAAAAGGATATTAATCGAGACCCCCCGTTTTCTTGTATCCGCCATGAGGGCAATAATTCTGAAAAATGAGCCTAAGCCAAGCAGAGCTCGTTGGCCGCCGTCACCACGAGGAGGTGGCTCCTACGGCGAATGAACATTTTTTATATAATACCCCTTCTGTTGGTTCTTTAGAGAACTAAAATACTGACTATAGGAATTTTTTTGCCTAATGGGGCGTGCTATTTGCGTACATAGACTGCAGTACATATTTTCCATCATATCTTAGAAATGACGACCCGCACGACTTTGGTCTAATAGTCTTTCTTTATCGCCTTGATGAGCTAAATCGATTGGTATACGTTTTATTCTGTGAGTTCCGGGGACCATTTTGAGCATCCTTCTTTGAGGGGAGAGGCGATCATGCTGAAAAATCTTTTGGTTACTAGTGGGGAGGAGGAACGGGCAGTGAAAGTGAAGTTTATAATTTCGATAATGTTCAATATGTTTCCTGACCATAAATTTTAACAAATTTCGCAAATTTGACGAAAATAGCACCTGCAATTGTGCAGTTCAAAAATAACTTGACATTTTTAAAAATTGAATGCACATTTCAGAATTTACACATTCCACCCTATTGCCCCGTTTACGCCTTTTTTCTAAGAATTCCTTGTTGAAAATTGACCTTTTTGGTATAAAATTTGACATTTTTTTCAAAATTCATCATTCATCGTTGAATGCAACTAGTTTGGAATTTGTTTCGTTTGAGAAGAAAAAAATGTTTCATGGAAATTTAACTCTCTTATTTCAGGCTCAAAAATTATCTTTGATAATTGCAAATTCAACTAATTGGTTGAAACTTCAAGTACCTTCACAATTTTCTCCTTTGGCAGAAAATTAATCTTCTCAATCCAAAATTCGTCTTTCCATGTTTAGAATTCAGCTAAACTGCCGAGAGTAACATTTCACCTTGATTTGATGATTTTCTCCAATTTTTAGGAACTTTTCAATTTGAAACTGAATATTATTTGACTTGTTCATTAAAATAATTTCAACGTAGCTTGAATCGCCGCGAATTTTGTAACCTTTCACATGATTCTGATTGCAAAACCTCTGATTCATCGTGCCGACAGATGTTTATTTTTAAAGGAAGTATGCATTCTCAAACGGTCAAAAAAAATATACCCAAACTTTATTTCGATAGTGCATCTGGTAAATGCACCTTGCTTCACGAAAAAGTATTAAAAGACAAAACGGAAGAGGAAATGACGGATTGAAAAAAAAATGATATGAAAATTCAAATACGACAATGTTGTGCAGTTGTTAAAAAAATTGAAATTCCTACATTTGTTCTTTTTCAACAATCACCGGAAAACAACCCTCAGAACTTTGCATTAAACAGTTGCAAAGATTCTTCATTAGAAACATGCAATACATTTTTTAAAGAGAATAATCACAAGAGTCACCTTAAGAAAACTTAGGCTTATGTTTCCAACCCTATGATAATAATCAGCGGCCACCAAAATCCATCTCTAGTTATTTTAACTAAACAGGTGCGATGATTCTCTATGTGAAACAGCTAATGAATTTCTTAATTAAACATATTCCCAAAATTTATATTCAGATAACTACAGGTTATGTTCCCAATCCCTTCATAATATTATGCAGCCTCCAAAATCCACCCCTAATTCTTTTAACGAAACAGGTCTGACGATTCTCCATGTGAAACAGCCAATACATTTTTGGATTGAAAGTACTAAGGAAATTCACCTTGAGAAAACTTCACGTTATGTTTCCAACCCTATAATAATATTGAGTGGCCCCAAAATGTACCCTTAGAGCCTTTCACGAAACAGGTTTAAAGATTCTCCAGGTAAAATAGCCAATCAATTTTCAAATCGAAAATCCTTAGAAAATTCACCATTAGAAAACTTCATTTTATATTTCCAGCCGCATGATTCCGAATGGAAAACAGTAGATTAATTTTTTAATTAAAAGTAGTTACAAAATTCATATTCAAGAAATTCCAGATTATGTTTCCAACCGCAAAATAGTAGTGAGCAGCCTCCAAATCCACCCCTAGTACTTTGACCGTAACAGGCCTGAAGATTTTCCAGGTAAAACAGCCAATAAATTTTCAAATTTAAAATAGTCACAAAAATCACCTTTAGCAAACTCCATTCTATGTTTCCAACCCTGTAATAATATTGAGCAGCGCCCTGCATTCGCCCCCGGTAGTTTCAAAGAAACGAGTCTGATGATTCTCCATGCAAAACAGCTCATAAATGTTCCAGTTGGAAATCGTCACAGAATTCACTCTCAGGAGACTCCAGATTATTTTTCAGTGCTAGGGGGGATTTTGGTGGCTGTTCAATATTGATATTGGGTCGTGATCATAATTTGAAGTTTTTTAAAGTGAATTTTGTGACAATTTTCAAATTCGGATTGTATTGGCTGTTTCACATGGAGAGTCTTCGGACCTGTTCAGTTTAGGGCTGCGTCTACGCGTCCCAAAAAATTGGAATGACTAGCCAAGTGAATGAAACATATTGAACTAGTCATCCCGAATTTCGTTACTGCGAGACCATTTGTTAGTTAAAGGAACTAGGGGTTGATTTTGGGGGCTGATTATCATTATTACGAGGTTAGGAACATAATCTAAAGTTTCTTGGATTTGAAGTTTTCAGAATATTTCTAATTTGAAAATCTTTTGGGTGTTTCACATGGAGAAGACGGGAATCCTGAGATTTGATAAGAGCCTCGGTACATTTGTGTTTATTCAACATTATTTTTACCAAAGCTTGATTTTCAATACGTCCAGACTTTTCAGATTGCACAATTATAAATTTCGATGCAGTCAAGAAAAAGCTCCTTATAATTTTAGGTATTTGAAGATCAATAAATATGTAACAAAATCCTTGGGATTAAAATAATATCATTCATAAAGAATTTTAAGGGCATAAAGCAAAGCGTCTTTCAGTCTAACATATGTTAATTAAAAAGCATTCATAATGTGCGTGTTTTGAACTATAGCTTAATATTATAAAATTCAATTCATCGAACATATATGTTGAACTTTATATTTACATCAGTATTTATATTATATTGAGTAAACTTACCATCAATATGCAGAAAAACTGCGTTGGTGAGGAGCAGAATGCTGATACGTATCTTCATTTTTCAGGTGGTCTTCGTATACGATGAGTGAGAGAGATTAAACATATTTACTCCTATATATACTAATTAGGATCGGTCAATATATACCACAAAACCTACAGAATTACGAAAATTTCGAATGGCGTGTGACTACGTGGAAGAAGCATTACGCAATGTTTGAAGCTAGAACAAACACCTCAAATTGAAAACAGGATGAAATAGACCTTGCACGCTGTCCTCATACTAATAAGAAGCTGGTCTCATATCTTAAGTGATAATCATTACATGTACAGTCAATCTAGTAAAATCAAAGTAAAAATATGACAGAAAATCAACAACACTTGCTATTTTTCTTATTCTGATATCCATCATGTTTCTACAATATTTTTATTTAAATTAATTATGATTTATATATAATTATAAATAATTATTTATAATAAAAATATAGAGGGCGCATCGGCTTTGTTTGAGGACATCATTGTTAGCAGTCCAAATGAAGTGTGTGGTACTGCGGTTGCTGGAAGAATGACTAGTGATGCATGGTGGAATGATGGAATTCAGGCAGTCCGGCAAGAAAAGAAAAAAGCACATGAAAGAAGGTTGAAGATCACAGGCATCAGCAATGAGAAGAGAAATAGCTTGAAATTGATGACAGACAGAAAAAGAGATAAGTTAACACTAAAAGTACCAAGTGGGTAATATTTGACCTACGAGGGTTTGCCGTGGGCTGTACCCCCGTCTATAATCATCGGAAGACCAAACGCTGCCGTGACTTTGAATCATTTATTGTGCTGTATAATATAATGGTATTTCGTCTTTCTAACCCGCTTAGAAGTATAAAAAATTTACTTGTTATACCCAAAGTACCACGTGGATCATTTTTGACCCATACGCAGTTTACCGCAATTTGATATCAATATCACCGGTTTTGAAACTCTAAATTGTTTCTGAGCCTACCTTGACGTTATTAACAAGATGTTTCATTATCTACTAAAATATCAAGAGGGTATATTTTATATACAACAAGTAGGTGTGCAAAAGATGCCAAGCCAAAACTCTTGTCGAATATCTGGACTATGAGACCATCCCAGCTTAGATAATTGTGTCTACACCTTTTCTCCTAAATATTTTCAAATATTCATTATTGTAGAGTGAATTTGTTTGTTCTTATATGTTTTTTTCTCCTTGATTTCAATAAGCAAGAAAACACGCAAAGCATTTCAGCCACATGCTACATTATAGAATCTTCTAGAGATACTCTGTACTTACCTTATTTGTCTGTAAAAGCAAAAATACTATTAGTACTCATGTAAGCAGTATGTCCGGATTCTGTTTCAATATTTTTACAATGAAAACCCGTCTTACTTTGTTTTACTGGCTTGTTTGGATTATGTTCCATGAAAGACTGAGGAATTTCTTATATGAACCTAAAAATAGTAATAAAACGTTTAGTTCTGCAAATTTATTTATGACAGTGTACTATTCATTTTAGAAACCGAATTATCTTTTGGTCAAAAACTACCCACGTGGTACTTCAAAGGGTACGGCGAACTCCGGTACTTCTAGTGTTAAACTACTACTCAAGGAAAGTGAATATGAAATCAGAACTTGAGAAGCCAAGTGAATACGAAACGTCTTTGAGGGAAGCAAGAAACTCTTATTTAAATATATAGGGAGAAGCGAAAGTACAGAGTTTGTTAGCATGAGAAAAAGCAAAGGTGAAATGCTTTATGATACAGACGGGATACTAGACGCTTTGAGATAGCCTATAGGTTTGAAGGTGAAGTGCAGACATATACCAATAACACCTACATGGTTACGAGATAGAAGGCTTAAAAAGATCGACTAAAAGAAATCGATTTTCCTTGAATTGTATTTAATTTGAAAATACAAGTGATTCATTTACAGTTACGATATACAAATTATTTAATTTCACCTTGTCATCGCACTTGAAAGTGTAGAACGTTTTTGTTTTTTTGAGATCAAAGTCTTCTCACTACTTAATGAAATAGATGTGAGCCCATTACAAAGATAGTACTTTCAGATTAGAGGCAATACCAAAATTCAGAGGTAATACTTACTATACTCTAGAAAGAATACAGATGATGAAATTCGAATGGGGCAATAGTAACAAAACTCGACTTTTGGCCAGCCGCTATCCCAGTGTGACTACATTTTCAATGGTTTTTTGTTTTAAATCACATAGTGGGAGTGTAAAATTGAACACATCTATGAACATTTGCTTTCACTGGTCAACAAACTATTAGACAATAATGAGAGTAATTTTTAGTATATCATGTGTTTATTCAGGAATATACAAGACAAAAATGTTACACAATTTTCACAACATTTTTGTTGATCTTCACAGAAAAAGCTGGGGTTATGAAGTGCTGCGGGTAATCGTTTAAGCAGGGTGATAGCTGATTATTTTTAACTGAGGAGGTAGGGATGGAGAGAATTTGTCGCAATTTGTTACGGAACTCTCGAAGAATACTAAATTAAATTGGTTGAAATTTCAGTTCTTGCTTTCGAAATTGTTCAGTCTTTAATTCTGAGATTGACTTCTAATTTTTGTTTATTCACAAATCTTACTTTTATGTTTAAAGTCCATGCATTGTACATATTACTTCGAAGGAATGGATAATCACTTTTGCAAACGAAAAATATAAGCTATTGGTACATCCTGAGATGAAGGAAGTGTATCATTTTGAACTCCTCAAAAGTGAAAATCGTGTAGATGGATGGACAAGCATGGTGGCTACTGTAGCTAACATACGATCCAGGGTGTTTGCTGATAGGCATGGATACACTATAGGAGCTCAATTGATCGAGAATTATATTTGTCCTACAAAAGTGAGTTTTATTCCACCCCCAGAAGAACATAGAACGCCAGAACGAACATTACTTCCGAATGAAAAATGATGGTCAAGATAGAACACTCCAGTCGGGTGCTGTATCTCGATCATCATTTTTTATTCGCAAGTACTACGTTTTTTGTTTTTTTGTTGGTATGGGTGGAATAAAACTCTCTCCTGCAGGATAAATATAATTCCCGATCAACTGAGCTCCCAAAGTCTTTCCATTGCTGTCACCGAACACAAGAAACTTTATGTTAACTACAGTAACAATCATGCTTGAATGATATCCATGTATACGATTTTGACAACGAAGGAGTTCAATATGATACATCTCCTTTCTCTCAGGATGTACCAATAGCTCATATTTCTCGTTAGAATAAGCGATTATCCATTCATCTCGAGTGACGATTAGAGTCTATGGTCCTTAAAAATAGAAGAAAGATTTGTGAATGAAAAAAGATCTAAAAATCAATACCCGAATTGAAGACTGATCAATTTGGAATTCAAGAACTGAAATTTCAACAAATCTTATTTGGTATTCCTTACGATTTTACAATTTAGAAAAATATCTTCTAACAATTCCTTATTTTGAATTAAAAGGTTTGTAGAACATGGAATAATACTTGGAAGATGTAACTTGTAAGAATTGAACAATTTTCAGGGAAAAATATATCAACCTAAAACTATTTAAGTTTAGAGTAGAACAGGGTGAGGCAGCCAGGACGCCGCATTTCGGAGTGCAGAGCACTTGTTCGGAATCATATTAAATTGCGTATGGCGTCGTTAGAAAGCTTGATTCTTTCGCTACAAAATTGTCACGCGGCATTTCGATGTAGCTTGCTCATTACAGTTTCTACAACCGTTTTCCAGAGAAGCTATGTTTTTGTCCAACTGTAAAAACTTGGGACGAGGCAGCCAACCATATAATACACAGACGGATAATAATGTATAAGTTCTTCATCAGGTCCCAGATGATGTATAAGAAAAAAATCGAAGTTAGATGTCTTCTCTGACATTTAATGGAATTAAAAAATAAAAAAAAAACCCAACAAAAAATTAGAAAAAATCGGAAAAATTAATGTCATCTTCGTTGCTGCTTGCTGATAGTCACGATACTCAACTTTCGGCAAGTACAGCGGACTAACCTAGCCGAACTTACATTACAACGGTGCGCGATTTCAATTAACGCTATGGTAATAAGAAGAAATTGGCTGCCTCGCCCCACTGGCTGCCTAGCCCTGTTCTACTCTATTCGATTTTAAATGCTATGATCCAAATTTCATTTCAAATGATAAATTTAAAAAAAAATTCCATTAGCTGCAAGTCCCACATCTTATTATTTCTGAAAACCATACATTACGTACAATAAAAGCACGGGTGGGGTTAGTGGAAATATTTTCTCACTCTTCGTCATCGGAGGGAAATGAGCTGTCGGAGTGGGAGGGCTCCCAATTGTCGGGCCTGGGGAAGGCTGTTTGATAATTTCTAGGACGACGATGTCTTTCAGGTGGCAAATCCGTACCATCATTTTTCATTCGGAACAATTGCGTTTTATAATCTTCTGGGGGTGCAATGAAATTCAATCCTATAGGATAATTATAGTTCTGGATCAACTCGGCTCCTATAGTGTTTCCATTACTGTCACCCCACACCCTAAAGCGTATATTGGCTACAGTAACCTCTATGCTTGACGTTCCGTCTATACGATTTTTACCTTTGAGGAGTCCCATGTAATACACTTCCTTTATCTCAGGATGTACCCACAGCTTATATTTTATATTCATATAATTGATTATCCATAGCCTTGGATAAATATGTAGAATGTATGGACCTTAAAAATAAAAGGAAGATAGGTGAATAAAAAAAAATCAACCTCAGGATTTAAGACTAAACAATTTAAAATTTCGGAACTAATACTCCAACAAATCTAATTTGTTATTCTTTGGAATTTTAAACTTTAAAGAAGTCTCTTCTAACAATCCCTCATGTTGAATTGAAAATTTCTTAAAGCATAGAATGATAATTGAAAGATGTAACTTGTAAAAATTGAACGATTTTGTGAAAAAAATATCTTGACCTAAATCTATTTATCTTTATTCGATTTTTGATGCAGATTTATTTGGAAAGGGGAAATATAAATGTTTATGAAAAAGAAACAAGGAATAGTGCTCTGTATAAAGACGAGGTGTTAAAGTATTTTTCTTAATTACATTTTTTTCTCTAAATTCTCAAAAATAATGTTTCAAAAAATGAAATTAGAAATTAGTAGAAAATTCTTAAATTATAATATCTTGAATCAAAGAAATTAAACAAAGAATTGTATTTTAATATGAACAAAGATTTTTTAAATTATTGGCCTTTTGAATTCAACAAAGGTTAAAAAAATACTTTGCGCAAAAGAAAATGTGAGGGAAGAAAATATTTGTTATTGAATTTGTGATAAATGAATAAACTGAATGAACAAACGATTATTTGCATTGTTTAGATTCCGGAACTTTCTATCCTTGTGAATTTTACATTTAATGATTAATTAAATGATTAGAGATTTTTGTGGAATCAGAAATTATCACAAATTTGGCTAAAAACCTTTTTTTGAACATGGAGAGATATAAACAATTAGATTTTTCAATAATAAGAACGTTCCTAGGGTCATTAATATCAAACTTTACCAATTCTCTTCTTTTCTCTGATATAAAACTCAAAAAACCTTGTTATGTTTAGCTTAGCTTTATAAAAAATTTCATAATGATAAAATAGTTTATAGAAAAAATAAGTTATATAACTAAGATGCTTTCACAAATTTCTCCAAACATTAAGAGGCGAAAAGTGTCAATTTTTGTGTGGAGTTATCAAAAAATGAGAATCTTTTGGGTTTTTTCTCTTTGCCTTTAAAAAATTGAAAATTTTTTGTCATTGTTCCAGTACATGAAAATCAGTGAAAAATGATATGCCAGCAATATTATGCCAGAGAGCATAATGCTGAATGCAAATCTCTAACCATCACGAAAAAGCAAACATTTTTAATTGTCTACCGACGTCAAAAGTACGAGTTTTTTTATCTACTGGAAGATTTTCAGGCAATTTTTCAATTTTCAAGAATTTTAAAAAAATTGTGAGAATAATTCATATTATTTCAAAATATATTTAGAGGTTTGAGATCACTCAAAAGATTCTATAATGATTCCGATTTTGAAAACATTTCAGAAAATTGAAAACAGAATGTAGATTTCTAAAATTTTCGAAAGTGAATTAAGATTTCTGGGAAAATTCGAACAAATGTTATTTTGAAAGATTCATTGTGAAAGGAAATTCATAAAGGTTTCTAAGTATTAAAAAAAAATTCCTAGAAACAATTTTTGATGGATTTTGAGAAAATTTTTTCAATTTTTAAAGATTTTTCCAAGCTTGAAGAAAAGTAGAATTCAGTTTGAGATGTCAAAGTGTGTAGGCTTAACAATAGTATTAGTGTTACGCTTTCCGAATTTTGATAAACCTAGACACTGCCTTAAAAGATATTACGGAATCTCGAAAGCTTTAGAGAAGCTAATTCCATTTTGAAATTTGAAAGACAGATAGGATATTATTCACAGGAAATTAGCCGATACATATTTACCCGATTTACAAAATAAAATTTCTAGGAAGTTATGCGTATTTGAAATTTGTTCTTTGTTTTTCAAAAAACCTGATTTTTTTTCTCTAACACTCTCTCACTTTTGGCCGAATAGAGATATTATTTCCGCAAACAATTAAAAGTCAATTTTTTCAAAAACACACAATATATTTCGTCCCTACAAGATTCTTCTCGAGTTTATATCATATCATATATAATGCATGTATAATATAAGCATGAAAAACAATTACGAATAGTATGTTAAAAATTATAAAATTCTCAAATTTGAGGTTCTGCAAGTTTGAAGAGTTACAATTAAAAATAAAACTCAAGTTTGCAAAATTATCAATTGGTAATTGTAAAAATTAGGAACTGCTATTGAAAATATTTACAATCGAATGTCCTGCTATAATGTTAATATTATTTTAAAATAAATTATATAATTTACCTCGTGACAATTTCAGTGGCCTGACTCCAATAAGTCTTCCTCCATCACCTACATATGCCACTAGGTCATGGTCATAGCCATGATTGTCCCTCAGCCTAACCCAACGAATTAAAAAATTTTGTGTTCTATAGTATACCCCTTGAGGAAGATGACTGCCTTGAAAATAGGCGTATTTCACCAGGAATTTTTTAGTTTTTTGTACCCAACTAAGCCACAGTTCAATTGGCGTGAATCCGTAAAAGACGGTTGCATGTGATGGGCCTTCAGGCCTTGTTACTTTTAGCAATCCCGTTGGTGGGGCTTTTGTACCAAACTCAAAAAACATTGGCCATCCTTCACCGTCTGCTTCTGATTCTGATCCATCATGCATTGCACTCGATTCTGTAAAGAAGAAACAACATAATTTGTAATTTTAAAAAGACTAAATGCATAACATTTAAAACCGAAAACATATAGTGAAAATGGCCTGAACGCCAGGCCGGGATTACTTTTTATTTTTTTGTGACTGTGAGAACTTTTTGAGGTTATGTTAAAAATCCCACGTGATGGGGTAAGATGGACTACGGATTAGGTTTTAGCGATCCCAAAAACACATAGTAAACATGGTTTGACTCCCAGGCCAGAGAACCAACAGAATATTTTGGGTAGAGTCGTTGTAGCTCCCTTTCAAGGTCTTTATACCTCTTGTCCTTTTTCTTCTCTTTGTCAGTGCTGTTGTAGTCTTCCGAAGCCGAGAATTCGATCACGCATATAGTTCATTTCTCGAAGTCTTGGAGAAGTTCGCGTCCGCTTGGACGGCGTAAGATATATAATGGCGGAACGGCCGAATTGATATGCAAGCTCTTATGCATATGCATGATTTCACGCTTAGCGATATTAGGAGTCGTGAGCTTGTTCTTCGTCCAATGAACCATCCCAAATTAGTAGAGTAGAACCAAGAGCGCGGGCATGTTTGTCGCAGATACCTTGTTTGAAACCGACGGATTCAAGGACAAAATCTGTCGTAGAATATGCTTGTATCTGCTTCCGAGAGACTCCTTCACAGATTTTATGCTCTGAAGGCGGCTTTGAGGCACGTGCAGCTATTTATAGGTCTCTCCAATGTCGAGACCTCTAAGAATACCTATATCAACAAGATCAGGGTCTTCGGCAACACTAGCAATCTTTCCTTTCTTCAGACTAATCGTTGATGCGCATGTCCAATCCAAGGACCATACTAACCTCTCCTGTGTACTCCTTGAGGATATTTAAAGCAAGTTGAAGTTTGCTTACACCAGAAGCAAAGAACTTTAGAATGTCCATGTAAAATACATGAGTGACCTCATGCTTGCGATGATTAGTGTCGCCGCAGAGGTATCAATGAGAATTGCGTAGTGCAAGAAATAGAGGCAGAAGTGCGATACAAAAAAGCAGACGGCTTATGGTATTGCCTTGAAAGACTTCTATGAGAGGTTGAGTTAAAAGCTTTCCAGTAGTCAATCTAAGCCATTGACAGGACGCGCTGATGGATGCTGCGTCTTTGCGGATACACCTGTCAATTACCAGGTTCTTTCGGCAGCCTGCTACACCTTTTTTGGAGCCACGTTGTTTATACATCTCTCTCCAAACAGGCTCAATTCTTCGAACAATCCTGTCGATCAGGATAGCTGCAAAGATCTTACACAGCGTTTTCAAAGAATTGACTTTACTGTAGTTATCTGGGTTAGGCAAGTTGCCTTTTTTCGGTAGGAGTATAGTCCCACATAGTCATGAAAACTCCTTGTCCTGAAATCGCGATCATCTCTCAGAAGGTGCCTGCTTTCTGTTCTGCTTCCCTGGTCTTAATATCGCATCCTCATCTTCGTCTGCAGCTTGTTCAAGCAGGGTTTAGAGCCGCGTTTGGAGCTGAAGCTCTGGCACCTCAAAGCACTGTTTTTGACCCATTGTAGGGTGCACTTCTCTTTATATTGTTTTTAACCGCATCTCAAACTTGTTGGTAAACTGGTTAACATTGCTGTTACCATGAGTAAATGATTATTTATTTAAAAAAAAAACATTTGTGACCGATATGTGTTTCTTCACTGTATAAAATAAAATGTCTATTCCAAACGCATTTTTTTGGATCAAGACTGATTTTTACGATTTAATAATGTTTTCGAAGTCCACAAAACAATCGTAAAAACACATTTATGCAAATTTGAAAAAGAATTTTCAAAATTATTCGTACACATTTGTAATCAATTTTCCGGAACCAGATGGCAAAATCGTCTACCGCCATTACCAATCCAATAGGTGTGGTAAACAACAAACGGACGGACATGGGAACATATTTATATAAGGGTTTTCAACACAGCCTACGAAACCCTAAATAAACTAAATGTTTTGGCAAAACTTTCCAATATTTTTTTTAGAATTTATTTTAGTTTTTAAATCACCTGATTCATGATGAAGCGATGATGATTGATCCATTGATTCTGTAAGAAAAAATATAGAAATTTATTATGATTAAATTTTTTCCATGAACTTGAAAGTTCATCTTTTGATTCAAATAAACAAACTTCTTAGTATATGCCGGAAAAATTCACACATAAAATGCAGAACACAAAGTATTTTCAACATTTTTTTTTCTTAGTGCGTGTCAAGAGTTTCAGTTTCAAAAATGGGCAACAAAATAGAACAAAATTTATAGATACTAAGCAAAAGATTATTTCAATGAAATAGGGTGATATTCACGAAACTGTACACCTTTGCGGCTTTGGTTCTTTCACATAGAAAAAAGTCAAACCAGGTCTTAGACTTGTAATATTTTATCGTACAATAACTTTATCCAATTTTTACCACGAAATAAGTGTACCTTTTAATAAATATGTACACTATATTGCGTAAAAAGTATCCAAAATGTCAGATCCATAATTGTCCCAAATTAAAATATTTTACGCAAATCCATAAAATTTATTTCACTAAGTTAATGCTTCCTTCCACTTTCTATATTATTTGAATAATCCAATTATATAGTTTATTTTCAAGTGCGCTACAATGTTACAGAAATGACTCTTAAAGTTTCTAAATAAAACGATGCACTTTGTCACATCATATTTCAAATAATTTTTTTTATCATACTTTCTCACGATTTTCATATCTCGCGGTTCATTTAAACGCTATCTACTGACATTATCTCGAATACTAACTCTCAAACTATCTAACCGACGCTCGATGAAAATTTTCCCATTAGAAATCATTCTACAGCTGTGATGGTTTGTTTACAAAACAGTCCGTACAAAAAATACGGTCAGATCCAAAATGCAAAAAATCGCTTGAAGTAAATGAATTTTATCAGTGATTTTGAGTTTATTTACGGTTTTAGTCTAGACACAAACTGGCTGTGTGCGGCAAAAAGTAGAAGTTAAAAAATTCAAGAGAAAAATGTCAGTTTAGTTGTAAATGTCAACTCCAGAATGGTCAGCTCCATAATGAAAATATTACTATATAATGTGAATTTTTCGAAAAAGTGTCTATAATAAATTTTTGTACAAGGTTGTTCTGGAAATAATGCCTCATTTTCTTGAACAATGTACTTTTAAAGTAAAAAAATATGTACTGCGCAAAAAAAACGCAATCAAAAAATTTATTATTTCAGTTCCAAAAGTGTACAATTTCGTGAATATTATTCATGAATGAAGTTTTCTATTATAAGGGCTTAGATTGGAAGCTATCCAAACGATAGTTTTTGCTTCAAATTCTGGACTGTGAATTATTAGCAACTGAACTTGAAGAAGCAAGCTCAGAAGAATTGAAAAAGTTTAAGCTGCTTTATATATTGTGTCACCATGCGAATGAAAACTCCAATTTATCATGTTTCATTTACAACTTCATTAGGGACTGTATGGGTCATTCTAAAATGAATCCTCTGATCGGTGTTGTGGCCTATTTGAAAAAAATATATGCTGTCCCCAATAAAGGTAATATAATTGATCATTAATTTTCTGGAACAATTCAGAGTATCCAATCGAAAAATGCAATTAAGGCTGTTGTCACCGTTTCTAAAGAATTGCGAAGTTTATGAAGCAACAGACGGACGGACATGGGACCGAGTTTATGGAAGGGTTTTCAACATAGCCTACGGAACCCTAAACAAACTGGAGGTTTTGGCAAAAATCTCTAATATTTGTTTTAGAATTTATTTTAGTTTCCAAATTACCTGATTGACGATGGTGCGATGATGATTGATGCATTGATTCTGTGAAAAAAATAGGAATTTATCATAATAAATTTTTGCCATGAACTCGAAAGTTCATGTTTTGATCCAACCGAACAATTTTCTTAGTATATGCCGAAAATATTCACACATAAAATGCAGAACACAAAGTATTTTCAAGATTTTTTTGTGTGTAGTGCGTGTCAAGAGTTTCAGCTTCAAAAATTGGCAACAAAATTTATAGATATAAAGCTAAAGATTATATCAATAAAACACCAATGAAGTTCTCTATAATAAGGGCTTAGATTGAATGCTATCCAAACTACAATTTTTGCTTTAAATTGTGAAATGTAAATTATTAGCAATTTAATTTAAAGGCGCAATATCAGATGAATTGGAAAAGTTTAATGTGTTTTATATATTTTGTCATCATGCGAATGAAAACTCCAATTTATCATGTTCGATTTGGAACTTTATGAGGGACAGTATTGGTCATTCTAGAATGAATCCTCTAAACGGTGTTGCGGCCTATTAAAAAAAATATATATGTTTTCAATCGAAACAAGCCATTAAGGCTGTTGTCACCGTTTTTAAAAAAATGGCGAAATTTGTGGAGCAACAGACGGACAGACATGCGACCGTTTTCGCAGAAGGGTTTTCAACGTAGCCTGCGAAGCCTTAAACAACTAAAGGCTTCGGCAAAACTCTCCAATATTTGTTTTAGAATTAATTTTAGTTTTTGTATTACCTGATTCATAATATTGCGATGATGATTGATGCATTGATCCTGTAAGAAGAAATATGGGTATTTATTATTATCAAATTTTTTCCAACGACTCCAACGTTGATGTTTTGATTCAAACAAACAATCTTCTTAGTATATGCAGGAAACTATCAAACACAAGATGCAGAACATAAAGTATTTTCAACATTTTTTTTACCTGGAGCGTGTCAAAAGTTTCAGGCTCAAAAATTGGTAACAAAATGGGATAAAATTTATAGATATAAAGCAAAAGATTATTTCGATTAAATATTAATCAAGTTTTCTATAATGAGCGTTCAGATTAAAAGCTATCCAAATAATGATTTTCTCTTTGAATTGTGAACTGCAAATTATTAGCAATTGAATTCAAAGAAGCAATCTCAGAAGAATTGAAGAAGTTGAAGGTGTTTGATATATTTTGTCATCATTCGAATGAAAAATCCAATTTATCAAGTTTAATTTTGAACAGTATGGGTCATTCCAGAATGAATCCTCTGATCAATGTTGCGAACTATTTAGTAGAAAATATATATGCCGGCCCCAATATTTGTAATCTGATTCATTATTGATTATTTGGAACAATTCAGAGTATCCAATCGAAAAATGCAATTAAGGCTGTTAGAACCGTTCCGGAAAAATGGCGGAATGTGTGGAGCAACAGTCAGACAACCGACATCAGACCCTGTTTATATAATGGTTTCCAACGTATCCTACAAAATCTTAAACAACTCAAGGCTTTGGCAAAACTCTCCAATGTTTGTTTTAGAATTTATATTAGTTTTTGAATTACCTGATTCATAATGTTGCGATGGTGATTGATGCATTCGACCTGTGAGAAGAAATAAAGGAATGTATTATGATCAAATTTTTTTCATGAACTCCAACGTTGATGATTTGATTCAAACAAACAATTTTCTCAGTATGTGCAGGAAACATTCACACACAAAATGCAGAACACAAAGTATTTTCAAAATTTTTTTTTGCTTGGTGCGAGTCAAGAGTTTCAGTTCCAAAGATGGGTAACAAAATGGGACAAAATTTCTATATGCAAAGCAAAAGAGTATTTCAATGAAATATTAATTAGGTTTTCTATGATAAGCGTTCAGATTAAAGCTATCCAAACAATAATTTTTGCTTTAAATTAGGGACTGTAAATTATTAGCAATTGAATTTCAAGAAGCAATCTCAGAGGAATTGGAAAAGTTGAAGGTGTTTTATATATTGTGTCATGATGCGAATGGAAACTCCAATTTATCATGTTTGATTTGCCACTTCATTAGGGACTTTATGGGTCATTCTAGAATGAATCCTCTGATCGGTGTTGCGGCCTATTTGAAAAAAATATATGCTGGCCCCAATATTTGTTATCTAATTGATTATTAATTATCTGGCACAATTTAGAGTATCCAATCGAAAAATGCCATTAAGGCATTTCTGAAAAATGGCGAAATTTGTGGAGCAACAATAGGACAACCGACATCCGACTGTGTTTGTATAAGGGTTATCAACGTAGCCCACGAAATCTCAAACAACTAAAAGCTTTGGCAAAACTCTCCAATATTTGTTTTAGAATTTATTTCAGTTTTTAAATTACCTGTTACATGCTGTTGCCAACGTGTTGGATTCGTCGATGCTGTGAAAAGAAACATAGAAATTTCTCATTCACGAATTTATTCAATGAACTCTGAAGTTAATGCTTTGATCCAAACGAACATTTTTCTTAGTATACGCAGAAAAAATTCTTACAGCGAATTAAGAAAACAAAGTATTCTGAAAAATTCTTTAGCTCGGTGCGCGTTGAGATTTACAATTTTTGAAATATGTAACGAAATGGGACAAAATAGTATGGGCAGTGTGGTTCATTTCAGAATAGATCCTCTGATAGGTGTTGCAACCTATTTGAAAAAAATTATTCTGAACCCAATTTAGGCAATCTACTTGAATATTCATTATCTAGAACAATGTAGTGTCCAATTGACAAGTGTCTTTAAGGCTGTTGAAACTGTTTCCAAAAAATGGCGAAATTTGTGAAGCACTCAAAGTCACTTCCTCAAGTAACGTAACTGTAAGAAGTTAATTTCTTTGCTGTGGAACATGACTGTAATTAGTCACAAAAAAAAGAAGTTACTTACGCAGCGAAAGATGGTTGGTTGGTATGTTAGAATGGCTCGAGGAATCTTGAGGACCCTTGCGAAAGCGCGCGTGCCCACCGACTCTGGGTGTGTCGATATGCACACTTGATTCTGTAAGAACAAACAGAAATAGATCAATTATTAATTTTCAATACTTTCATTGAAAAAACATGCTGCAGAATTTGTAGTTTGATTTATTGAAGATTATGTACTGTTTGGGACATGATTAGTCCTACAAAGAAGGAGAAAAAGACTTTGGTAAAAAACCGTTGACCGCATGACCGCAAAAACAGGCAGCAAAAGTATGGTATCAATAGCAAAAGATAAGGTCTTGTCTTTGAATCAAGGCCGATAAAATTTGGAAAATCTTTATGGGTTCCCGAAATAGGACAAAAGATGCTCATGCGTGCCAACGTTAGGTTTCAGTCGGCGATCATATCTGTTGACCGCGAGAGCGGTGACGCCTAAAAATTCTTAAAATCTGTGCCTTAACTCCAACGAGGGCCATGACGCAGGAAACTTGTTTGTTGAAAAACTAAAATTGACAGGATGTAATCTTTAAAATCTCATTTTCAATTTATGCCAATAAAACTGCAAAATCCTTACGGGTTCCCAAGATATGACAACAAATTTTCAAGCACATGTTATGCAAGAGGTCATAAGCAAATTCTTTCTAAACTTTGACCTCATTAGTACTCAACAATGACAGTTTGTACCTTAGCAATCTTACATCATCAAGAATTTTTGTATTCCACGTAAGAGTCTCGAGAAAGACTCAGAGCTGTATAGAACACTGTATTTAAGATTGAAATAAGTTTGATTTCTACACGAACGAATGACTGCCATGATTCTTTTATTTCTCTGTATAGATATATTTTGTATGTCCGCATGAAGTTCGCAGGACATCTCATCCTAACATTAACTTTTGGAGTTCTTTAAAAGTTCTCAGGATTATTGTCTTCCAAACATCATATGTGGCGTGGAACGAAGAAACCGACCATACAGCACCAAAAATCAAACTAAGATCATTCTTTGAAAATATACTCACTTTTTCTAGTTCTGATTCTTGAAACCAGATAGCTAAGTGGTCGATATTCTTTACGAATCCAATCAGACTATTTCACAATCACTACCCGATCATAAAATAATCACTTATCGTCTGAATGCAATTTTTAGTAAAAATATGATTGATTTTTTGTTGTCGAATTCCTACCTAGAAAGAAAGAAGATCATTTCTTCAGTTATGTGCTATCCCAAGGTCATAGCGAAATGAATTATACTAATCAATCGACCGAAAATCCGCTTAATAAATGCAAAGAACAATGCAATCTAAATCTGTTATGATTTTCAGATTCAAGAAGGGAATTTATATTTTTCCGAATGATAATAGTCACAGCGTTAATGATATAATTTTTTTGACATAGCATAGCTGCAAATCACGCTGTAAACGTTTCAGTTATTCATTTAACATTACTCAGTAATTTTTCATTATTCAAGTAGCACTATACTCTATCTTTGTTTCACATCTGTTACTTTTCGGAGGTTCCTAAGTTCTTCATACCCTCTGTGATAAAACCTCTCCGCCAATTTTATAGTATAATTTATTTTATCAGAACTTCAAAATAGCACGTATCCAAAAACAGAATTTTCACTCTCTCCGGGAATAAATCCAGCAACTGATATAATGTAACATTTCATATTCCGGGACAAAAACATTCATGACGATCTTCATACGAACAGCAAAGCGTCTAGCATACCCAGTATTTGCGATAGCAAACGATACGTAATTATTCTCTGATCAGTTAGTGATAGAATAATAACTTGATAGGAGCTGTAAAAAACAGACGGACGGTTTTGGAATTTATTGTAGTTTCAAATTACCTTGTTGATGAGGTGGCAATTGTTGTTGATAATGTGGCAAGTGTTGCGGATGATGTGGCAATTGTTGTTGATGCATTGATGCTGTAAAAAGAAATATAAGATTTTTTTATTAACGAATTTGCTCAATGAACTTCAAAGTTAATGGTTTGATTTAAGCAAACATTTTTCTTAGTATTCGTAGGAAAAAATTTCCGCGAAGAATTTAGAACACTAAGCATTACAAAAAAACTTTAACTCGGTGCCAGTGAATATTTCAATACAATATGAATTAAATTTTCTATAACAATGGTTTAAGTTAAAGAATGTTCAAAATGTTATTCTTGCTTCGCATTGTTGACTGTAATTATTAGAAATTAAATTTAAAGGAGCATTTAAAAAGATAATAATAATAAAGTTTGAGGTGTTTCCTATATTGTCTTCATGAAATGGGAACTTTAATCTATCATATTTAATTTGCAAGTTTAGTAGGAACAGTGTGGATCATTCAAGAATAGATCCTCTGTTCTGTGTAGCGGCCTGTTCAAAGAAAGAACATACGCTGGCCCTATTGTAGGTAGTCTACTTGATTACTAATTATCTAGAACAATGTGGTGT
The DNA here is from genome assembly GCA_932178445.1 of Andricus quercusramuli. NCBI lineage: Eukaryota > Metazoa > Arthropoda > Insecta > Hymenoptera > Cynipidae > Andricus > Andricus quercusramuli. The sequence goes on along the minus strand of CAKNXH010000298.1, from coordinate 155,063 downwards.
GCAATGAAAAATGTTTAGCACACTCAGTATTCGCCATAGCAGACGATAAGCAATTATTTTCTGGTCAGGCAGAGAGAGCGTAATAACTTGATAGAAGTGGTCAAAAACAGACGAACAGACATTCAGCCGTTATTATATTATATAAGGGTTTTATACAATGCAAACGTTACCCCAAAAAACTAGAGGTTTTGGAAAAACACTGCAAAATTTGTTTTGTAATTTATTTCAGTTTTTAAATTACCTTGTAGATAATCCGGCCATTGATGTGAATACATTGGTGCTGTAAAAAGAAATATAGAAATGTTTTATAAATTAATTTTTTGAATTAACTTTGCAGTTAATAGTTTGGTTCAAACAAACATTATTCTTAGAATACGCACAAAAAATTCCTACAAAGAATTTAGAACACAAAGCATTTCGAAATAATATTTAGCTCTGTGCGTCTTATGAATTTCAGTCAATTTTCAGTTTTATTTTCTCAGTAAATTATAAGAAATTGAGTTGAGAGAATTATTTTCGAAAGAATTCATGAAGTTTAATGTATTTCATATATTTTGTCATCATGGAAATGAAAACTGTAATATATCATGTTTAATTTGTAAGTTCAGTATGGACAGTGTAGTTAATTTCCGAATAGATCTTCTTATCGGCGTTGCGACCTATTTGAAGAAAATGGTAGAACCAATATGGGCAATCTACTTGACTATTAATTATCTAGAACAATTCAGTGTCCAATAGGCGAATGACGTTAATGCTATTGGAACGGTTTCTTAAAAATAGCGAAATTTGTGAAGCACTCAAACTTTATCACGAAGATTCGATAAATGGGGATTACGGTTTTAAAAATGCATTTTGAAAATTGTCTAGCCCACGGAAAGTGTTTTGCGGTGCCAGGACATTGTGTAGTCTTTGGGTGCTTGAAAAAAATATTCTAACTATAGACTTGTCCTTTTACCAACTTGTTGTGTTGCAAAATTTTTATTGAAATTTAAAATTCTGCCAAGAGAAGTGGCAGCATGGACATGCAACTTTTACCGACACTTAAAATTATGATTCAAACTTGCGGGTCTTATAAAAATAAATTACATGACTTTCAAAATCATCGAACTTTATAATTTTTACTCAAATCGAAAATCGATTTTGCGATTAGCAACAAGGAGAACTGTTCGCAAATTAACTCAGTATTCACTATAGCACATGATACCTAGTTATTTCCTGACCAGGTATCGATAGCGTTATAACTTAATAGAAGTGGTAAGAAACAGACGGACGGACATCCAGCCGTGTTTATATAAGGGGTTTCAACGTAGCCTACGCTATCTTAAAAAACTAGAGGTTTTGGAAAAACACTGGAATATTTGTTTGGAAATCTATTTCAGTTTTTAAATTACCTTGTTGATGATCTGCCCGCTGATGCGAGTACGTTCGTGCTGTAAAAAGAAATATAGGCATTTTTAATTAACAAATTTTTTTAATGAACTTTAAAATTATTGGTTAGATGAAAAAAAAATCTGTATACGCAGAAAAAATTCCAACAAAGAATTTAGAATACAAAGCATTTTGAATCAATTTTCAGCTTGGTGCATGTTACGAGTTTCAGTTTTAAAAATTGACATCACACTAATGAAATCTCCAATGCATCATGTTTAATTAGCAAGTTCAGTAGGGAGAGCCTTGGTCATTCTAGAATAGATCCTCTGATCGGTGTTGCGAACTATTTTAAAAAAAGCACTTGTTGCTACCAATGTACGTCATCTACTTGACTATTTATCCAGAACAATTTAGTGTCCAATGGAAAAATGTCGTTAAGGTTTTTGAAAAGGTTTCCAAAAAATTGCTAAATTTGTGGACTACTTGAACTTCTTCACTAATATTAAATAAATCGGGATTAGGTTTTTAGGAACGCACTTTGAAATTTCTCTAGACCCCGTTAACAATTTTTGTGGTGGCAAGACCTTACGTGAGTCTCTGGGTGCTTTCTAAAAAATGTGGTAACTTCTAAAAAGTGTGAGTGGAAAACTGTAGCAATGCCGCAACGTGAAGTTTGAAGGAAGCTGACTTACGCCATCACGCGATGACAATTGATAGCTTGATCGTACTGCGAAAATGCAGTGTCGTTAACAGTCTTATCTGCATGCTGCTACTCGCATTGGCGAAAATTTAAAATTTGAATGAAAAATACAATTTGCGATTTCCTCCTTTCTGTCTATTGATAAGCTCGAGTGATTAGCGAATGCAATAGTATCACTGTAATTCAAATAAGTAATTAATTTAATCTTAGAATAAAAAACGTGGTTCGGAAGAGGAAAAGTGTACATGTGATAAGATATGAAATTATAGACTTGTCGTTGTACCTATTTCTTGCATTGTGAGATGTAGTTTTGCAGTACTTCCTTTACACTTCACGTCGTTGCTACATTTTGACACACTCACCTTTTAGTAGTTACCATAATTTTTTTTAAACTTAGAGACCTAAAAAGGGTCCAGCCACTGCGAAACCTTTTCCAGGGTCTAGAAAATTTTCAAAGTGCGTTCTTCAAACTTAAATTAAAATTTATCGAACCTTAGAGATAAAGTTCAGGTGCTCCAAAAACTTCGGAATTTTCTGGACACATTTCCAACAGCCTCAAGCTCATTTGTGAATCCTGTTAAACTATACTAGAAATCACGAATGAAACTTGAGGATCTTCTGAGAACAAATTGCCTTATTCTGAAAATGATCTATCTTTTCGAATTTTGGTCATATAGAAAATCAATATTGAAAACTCTCTACATCTCTTAATTTTGTTTTGATGGAAAAATAAACAGAAGTTTATTCCCTTATGATGTTTTGAAGAGGTCTTTCGGATAACTGTTGTTGTTCTAACACCCCCTTGAACATCCCCTTGAAACCCCACGCAGTAAGATTCGATTCTATGAAAGTGGAAGTTATTGCCTCCTTGATTTTCTCAGGTGGTCCTCAAGCTATGGACTGTCATTTTAGCAGCCCACTGAACCCACCCGCGCAGTAAATCTAAATTCTCTAAGGCTGGAAGGATTCAGTGAATATTTTCCTTCCTTATGCTTCGGAAAAATGAAACTATTTTGGAAAAATCAGAGGAGCAATAAGTCTGATTTTTCCGAAAAATGCTCATCTTCTGCGTGGGTGGGTTACAGTGGGTGCTAAAATGATAATCTATAGCATAAGGACCATCTCAGAAAATCATAGGAGCAACAAAATTGACTTTTTCGAGCTCGCGTCATTTTTCCGAAGTATAATAATGAAAAATATTGTCTAAATCTCTTCAGCCTAAGAGAATTTAGATTTAATACGTGGGTGGGTTTAGGGGGCTGCTAATGTGACAACCCATTGGCTGAGGACCACCTCAAAAAGTCAGAGGCAATAACTTCCACCCTTACAGGAACGAATTTATTATAACTTTATGAAAATTATCACTCGTATGTCTGTTGGATTGATTTTTCTATTTTGAATATTGCGCCTGATAATCATTCATTGCGCCAACATTTGGAATTGATTTTTTCAGGTAAGTTTTTCAGGTATGATTTCCCCCTAGATGAGCCTTAGTCCATCAGAAAAATAGTGTTTTTTAATATTCTTTTAAAATTTTCAAAATGTCGAAAAGTATAAAACTTTCTCAATTTCCATCGAATTACAAAATGCAATTAAGATAATTTTCAAGTCTATTTGCTTCTACCAGATTATTTGAGAAAAATTTGGAAAACTCTTGAAAAATGTGTTCCAAATATTGGAAATTCTCTACATCTTTTGATTTTGTTGTGATGGAAAAATTTAACGGGCAAAATTTGAAAATATAATTGATATATCATAATAATAGCAATTAGAATTTCTTGTTCTATCAGAGAAATAGTTCGATGTTTGATTTCTACTTCTAGAAAATTTTGAAAAACACATAACTTTTTTAATTTTATATACGTTTATATAAGGGTTTTTAATGTAGGCGACTAAACCCTAAACAACTAGAGGTTTTGGAAAAACTCTGCAATATTTGTTCTGGAATTTATTTTATCTTCTGAATTACCTGGTGCATGATGTTGCCATAGTGGTGGATTCGTTGGCGCTGTAGAAAAAAAATGTTAATAAAGAATTAGTTTAACGAATTTTAAAGGTATTGGTTTGATTCAACTAAACATTTCTCTTAGTATACACAAGAAAACTTCCTACAAATAATTTAGAACACAAAGCATTTCGAAAAAAATGTTAGCTTGGTATAAGTGTAATAAGTGATCAGTTTAACACAATAATCTTTTTAGTTTTACATAAAAGAGGAATTATAACCTCATAAATCCTGAAATTTTGAAAGTGTGGTCACATTCTTGAGCTTTCATCATGGATCATTATTAGGTTGTACTTGATAATTAATGTGTGTTTCATATGCAAAAATAATAGTATAATTAAATTAATGACGGCAAAACATGCTCCCAAAATGTATGGTCAAAGAAATTAGAAATGGTTGCCAACAATTGGGTGGCTACAGAGGGTTTCTACTGCATATGGTTACAATAATCATCAGGCTGTGCGTTACAACGGTGCTGAAAGCTGAATGGCACCTGGGCGAGGTGACTTAGCCGGTGCCTCTGGGATGCCAGGCGACCATTCAGAGTATGCAGCTTTATCCTTGCAAACGAGACTCTACAAGGGCGGAGGAATCCTTTCCCTAGCTGCTTGTGGGAACAACAATGACACCACCAAACCACAACAAAGTTGCAAGTGCGGTTTGTAACGATCTACCGCTCAGAGCACCAGATAATGGGTCGGCGAACAGTGCTGACCATCCTAGATTTCGGGGAGCTGAATAGAAATTTCGATGGAAACACGACGACGAACCGGCGAAGTACTCTCTAGTGCCAAAAATACCTAGAGCTTTAGCACGTTTCGGATCAGTCCTTGCGAAATCAACACGCCTACCTTTAAAAAAATGAGAATGTATGCGGAGCGTTTTCCATACCGCTGCTTGAACAAGCTGCAGACAAAGATGAGGAAGTGACATTCAGACCAAGCGCGAAAAGTAGGAACCCTCTAAAAGATGATCGCGATTTCAGGACAAGGGGCATCATTGACGTTCATGTTTCTCCTAAGCCCCAAGATCTGGCTGAAATGGATGAATTCCTTCTTGAGTATATCTCAAAGTAGACCGTCCTCTGATCCATCAATTGTTTAGTCCATGGTGCTACGAGAGCTTTGGCTGATCTATATCGAAGGCTAAAGCAGACGATGGATCAAAAGCACAAAACAAGCTTGCATCAACTGAACAAGAGGTTTGGATGGGCAAGCAAGAATGCGACCCGTGTTCAGTGCGTGATTGACTACAGAACGTCTGGTAGACCGTTCATGCAAAGGCCAATGCTGCTGACAATGAAGCAACATATTGTTGACGATATACGGGTGTCATCTTACGCGAGGAGAAGAATACAGGAGAAAGAGAGATATGTTAGGTAGAATCAACAGTTTCTCCCTGACCCACCGCGCCTCTTCAGCGATCTTTTTGTTTCTGTAAAAATCCACCGAAGCCTAACAAGTTAGAGAGTATTTGAAGATAGGGATGCAAGATCACGAAAACACTCGAGTTGGAAGAGGGTACTTACTATATCATCCGCAACGGCCTCATAATATCTGAGGAGGAATGTCTATCAGTGACTGCCGAAGAGCTGAAAAAAGCACTTAAAGGTGCGAAAAACTTTTTCGCTGCAGGACCAGATGATATCAGGAACTTTGCCGAAAAAAGTTTACTACTACACACCACCATTTGACCTGCATATTCATCTCATATTTGAAGACGGAAGCGCTGATTCCGCAGTGGATGGTATTGGGACGCAGTATACTCCTGCCGAGGAAAGGCAACTATTCCAACCAAAAAAATTACAGGCGAATAACTTGTTTCACCACACTGTATAACATCTTTACAGCTCTGCTAAACGACAGAATTGTTCCTTTTCGGAGAAAGATGTACGAACAACGTGACTCGAAAAAAGGTGGAACAGGCTGCCGAGAGAACCTGCTAATTGACAAGTGCATCTTGCAAACACGCAGCCGCCTATCAGCACATTCTGTCAATGGCCTGGATTAACCACCGCAAAGCTCTATATTCAACCTCGCATAGACTTATCATTTTTCCGGTGAAAATCTTGAAGGTTCATCCTCATATATTGAGACGCATTGAGAATGATGCTCCTTTGGAAAACCAGATTTACTATCTCATCTGGAAATTATCGTATTACAACCAACGTCATATCACCTTCCAGAAGGGCGTCCTTCAGAACGATACATTAAGCCTTCTGCATTCTTGAATCACACTTCTGCCTCTATCTTTCGCACTACAAAATCCTCCTGTACACCTTCGCGGAGAGATTGGAATGAGCTTCAAACTGGAGGAGCGTGCCAAAATTCATCTGCAGCAGAAAAGGAGTTTCGGCGTTCCCAATGACCCTGAGCTGGTGCATATAAGCGCTATCAGATCTTGAAACTGGAAAGACCTATACAGACTTGGGCGTGTCTCTTAAGTTGCATTCAGGAGATAACATCAGTGAAGAAGTTTCTTCGAAGCAGATACAAGCATCATCTTCGACAGATTTGGTCTTCAAATCTTTCGGCGTTGAACGAGGTGTCAGCGACTAACATACTCGTCGTCTTGGTTCCGCTCTACTAGTTCGAGTTGGTTTAACAAACGAAGATCGATCTTACTTTCCTTGATGTGGCCACATGCCAAATACTTTATAGGAAAAAAAGCTTGCATATCAGTTCGTCCATTTCACGTTTATACATCTCACGCCGTCAAGGTGGACCCGGACATCTGGATATCCAATGTTTTCATAACCAAATTATTCTGAGTACAGCTTACATCATTGCAAATGACAGAGATTCTCCCCTAAAAATGATCAGGAAACACGGGATGATTAGCAAAGGAGTGTCCGCTTACAAAGCAAATACGATACATAATTATTTGCTTATCAGATAGTGATTGCGAAAGAACCTAATAGGAGTGGTGGACAACAGATGATGGACGGATATCCGATGTTTGTCTTAGAATTTTTATTAGTTTTTAAATTACCTTGTAAATGCTGATGATGTTGTGCTGGATTCAATAGGTCTGTAAGAAGAAATATAGGAAATTTGTATAAACGAATTTGTTCAATGAACTTGAAAGTTAATTGTTTGATTTCAACAAAAAGTTTTCTTAGTATACGCAGGACAAATTCCTACAAAGAATTTAGAACACAAAGTATTTTGAACAAAGTTTTAGCTAATTGCATGTTAAGAGTTTCAGTTTGAAAAATTAGCAATTAAATTGATCAAAATTCTTACATACAAAGCCAAATAATATTTCTATGCAATATGAATTACATTTTCTGATAATAATGATTAACGTTGAAAGCTATTGAAAATTTAATTTAAGCTTCAAATTGTTAAATACAAATTATTATAAATTGAATTTAAAGAACCATTATCAAAAGAAATAAGAGAGATTTAGGTTTTTTATGTATTTTGTCATCATGCAAATGGATTCTTTAATTTATCTTGTTCAATTTGCCAGGTTAGTGGGGAAGGTGTGAGTCATTCTAGAATAGATCCTCTAATCGTTGTAGTGGCTCATTTAAAATTCACTTTGAAAATTTTCTAGACCTCTGAAAGGGTTCCACGGTGGCAGGACATTGGTTGAGTAAGTCTCTGGGTTCCTGAAAAAAAACTGGTAACTGCTAAAAAGTGTGAGTGGAAAAATGAAGCAATGTGGCGACGTAGAGTGTGAATGAAGCCGACTCACGACATCACGCGATGACAGCTTATAGCTCTTCTTCCTGAAAAATTGCACTGTTCGTTACAGTAATTTCTGCATGCTGCCACTTGAATTATCGTGAATTTTAAGTTTGAATAAAATATGCAATTTGTGGTTTCTTCAGTTCATTGACAGTTTCGTTTTTTTCAGTTCATTGACAGGTTCGAATGATTGGCGAATGCAATAGTATCACTGTCATTTGAATGACTGATTTTATTCTTAAAATAATAAACGTGGCCTTGAAGGAAGAAAAATGTGCAAGTGATAAAGGGATGTGTACAAAAATATTTGCTGCATTTTTCCGCACTCACTTTTCAGCACTTATTGTTTTGTTTTCAAGAAACCAGAGACTTACCCAAAGTCCTGTTACCGCGAAACCTGTTGCAGGGCCTACACAATGTTTAAAAAGCTTTTTTCAAACCCCAATCCCGATTCAAAATGGAATAGCTAAATTTATCGCTTGAACAAAAAACCATTAGACAAAAGAACACGAATTTTCAACAAAATAGTTACATTTCCAAAAGAAAAATGAATTTTCAACTAGAGTAATGACTTTTTAAACAAGCCGTTCAAATTTAAACTAGAAAAATATAAGTTACCAAACAAAAAGATGAATTTTGTATCATAAACAACACATTTTTAATAAAATATTGTCAGGCGGGTTAACTTTGGACATGTCGGGTGAATTTGGACCCTCCTATATTCATAGTTCAAATTATTCAAGAGGGTTTTAGCCGGAATCTAGAACCACTTAATGTTTTAACTGGTTCTGGATGCTGCTTGAAGAGAATTTCATGATTTAATAAATGCTCATATTTCAGTAAACTTCAAAAATAAAGGGAGTTGGTGTGCAGAATTCATAGTAACTTTCAGAAAAATTGACGTGTCCTTTAGATAAGGTAACTGCAAGAATCTAATTTTTTTGTGCTGTGTAACGTAACTGTAAATGATTACCTCAAAAAACAGTCACTTACCCCACTCGGACGATTGGTACGGAACAAATCCATGCGAATGGCTTGAATCTGTAAGAACAAATAAAAATGAATGCATTTTTAATTTTGAACACGTACACTGAGAAAAACGTGTCCGAGAAGTTGCAATTCCAATTATTCAAGTTTATCTATTGTAATTTTGTAGATTTTGCAACGCACAACACTTATGTAATCGTGAACATAAAATGAATAGATTTCAAGCACCTCAGGGATCGCACGATGCTCCGAGGTTCGATACGTTAATATTTCGATAGCTCAATTTAGGCTGATTTGTTCAGATTTTTATTTTTATTGTATACATGGCCTCTTTGGAATCAAACTCATTGATGTACAGCAAAGTATTCTGTAAGGAGTTTTCTATAAAACTTGAAAAATGGCTGAAACAGTATCAGTCATGAATTTAATTCGTCAACCGCAGAAAGAGTTTGACTGCAATGTGTTAACAACAACCCCTCATAGCAACTTCCCGAGAACAACAAGTGTGTCCTAGGTTGAGACCTATGCTTTTCGCGAAGAAACCTGGGACAGGCCTAGTTTTTTCAGGCAGTGTGCTCTCTGGAAACGGCAGTAGATTTTCATATATATTTTTGTTATCATACTTTCGGACGCAATCCTGAAAAAGATTCTGTGAAGAAGGTTATCCAGGATGTCTGCAATATTTGGAATAAATTTTGAATACCAACCACAGAGAAAAGAAATGCTTCAAGAAAAATAAAAAATTTATTACATGAATATAGTAAGGAAAAATGAAAACCAACAAACTCAAATATCTGAATATAAGGAAAGGTTACTATAAGAAGAACCAGGAAGTACTGAATGTCGACAAGTTGACATGGGAATGATATCACATTCATCAAGGACGAAGAAATTAGATCTTCTGATTAATCTGATTTTAATCTGAAGAATATCCGTCTTTACTTGACAGTCTCCTCAACACCAGAACCTCTAAAAAGCGTGAGAAAATGAGTGCTTTGGGCATCGTCAATAAAAGTTCAGCCTCGGCATTAGATCGCGCTAAGATTAGTAATAGAAAAGCGAAGTACATTTTATCTGCAGCCACTGAAGACTAAAGTAACTGTGACTTATCTGAAGTAGCCTTGTCTCGAAGTAGTGTTAAGAGAGTGAGAGAATCTCAACTTGCTTAACAAGCTGTAGAAAGAATGAAACTACTGCCTTCCCAGAAAAACTTGTTCAAATAGATGGCTTGCTCCTAGAAATTTCTGGGGACCCGCTAATACAAGAGCGTTTAGCTATTTTGATACCAGGGAAAGAAACAGAAAAGCTATTGGGAGTTTCAAAAATAGATAAAGGTACAAATGAAAAATTTGTGGAAGCAACATTTACTACTCCACGTAATTGGAAACTCCTTGATACGACCGTTAAAGCTTGCTTCGATACTACAGCAGCAAGTACAAGATCTACAAACGGCGCTTGTGCTTTATTGCAAAACCTTTGCGCCTTGCAATGATGATCGCCTATCCGGAAGTTCAAAAAATTTGAAGATTGAAACCATTACATTTGCTTCGAAAATATCAGATTCCAAAAACTCATTCATTTTGAGAGATGATCATAAGGACCTATTGGAATCAAGGCTGAATTTTTAACCAAAGAGATTAATTTTCTAATATGAACAACAAATTTGCAATGAAATAGTGTCAGACGGGTTAACTTTGGACATACAGGGTGAATTCAGGCGCTTCCGAATCTATAACTTGAATTATTTGAGGGGGTTTCAACTGGAATCTAGAACCAGTTGAAGCCTTGACTGGTTCTGGATTCTGGTTGGAGAGAGTTCCATGAGATTTTCAGCTGGCGTATACTAGTGAAGTATACAGTTGACATGATAGAAATTGTTGAGAGAATATCAAAGTTACTTGTTACAGACCTGAAGTGATAGAGGTTGATACATTTTTTTCACATATGCCCATTTTTTGTGAATTTCGAAAGTTAAGGGGATTGATGGTAGAATTCATAGTAACTTTGAGAGAAGTTGAAGTTTTTTCTTCAAGTAAGACAACTGCTATGAGTTGAATTTTTTTGCAGTGTAACGTCACTGCAACGAGTTACCTTGAAAAAAAGTTACTTACCAAACGAAGATTGGTAGGATGTCCCGCTTTCTAGATTTGAAGAAGATGAGCTTTCCTCCCGAACAGGCGATTGCGGAGGAAATATGGCTGGATCCAACCAAGGTCGATAAACATCATCATCATTGTTCATCGCGCGTAATTCTGCAAAAATGAATACAAAGGAATTAATTTTTAATATCTTTTCTCTAATCACAGTCGAACCTTCCACACGCGTTTTACTAGAAGAATCCAGAGCCGCGTCGCCGCTACGTTGACTTACAAAATACAAATAGAAAAATTTCAAATTTATTCATTTTAAACAAAAAAGTAACTTTTCTACAATGAAAGATGACTTCTTAAGAAAATAATCGAATTTTCTACAAAATAAATAAATTCTCCACAAAACGATTAAATTTTCAACGAAATAGTTGAATTTTCGACCTCATGGGATAAATTCGCAGAAAAAGTGTAATAGTTGATATTTCAACCAAGGAGGATAAAATTTCACTAGAAAAAAAAATTTTATTGAAAGAGACGAATTTTCAACAAATAAAGCTTTTTCAGTGATGAATGAAAAGAAATTCCACTTAAATTTTTGAACCTTGAAGCGAAAAGACGAATTTTCCGTACATAAATTAAATTTTCAACAACAACAAAAAAAAAGAATTTTCAGCAAAAAAATCAATTTTCAACAAAATCGTTAAATCTTCAACCCAAGTGATAAAGCTTCATTAAAAAAATTTCAACAGAACAGTTCAACTTTACCCATGCAGTTAAATTTTCAATTGAAAAAGATTAGCTTTCAACTAAATAGTCAACCTTTAACCGAAGAGATGAATATTCAAATGAAAATATGAATCTTCAGCAAAAAAATGATTTCTTAACAAAGTGGTTCAAAACAAATTCTCAAACAAAATAGTTTAAGTAAGACGGAGATTTCTTTCAAAATCTTAAATGATTGGAATGTTATTTAAAAAGGTAAATTTTAAGTGTTGAAGATTACAAGATGATTTTAAGGAAAATAATTTACTATTCAAAAATAATTTTAATTTAGAGAAGATTAAAAAAATTGTTAACAAAGTATTTAAAGATATCTCAAAAAGTTTCAAAAGATTTCAAAACTTTTCCAAAAAGAATCTGGAAGATTCTAAGGCAATTTTTCATGAATATCATAAACAAAAATCTCCTCATTTTACTTTATCCAGAACTTACTGAAAAAGATGAATTTTCAACCGAATAACTAAATTTTCAAACAAAAAGGTGAAGTTTTTAGCGACAAGATTAACTTTCTACAAAAAAACGAATTTTCTAGAAAATTCATCAATTTTCAACGAAATTGTTCAATCTTAGAACCAAGCGAATGAATTATCTACAAAAAAGTTGAATTTGTAACCCAACACTATGATTAAAAAAAAATCATTCTATACCAAAAAGCTAAATTTCCAGAAACATTTTTAATTTTCAACAAAATATTTTGATTCAAACCAAAAATGCGGGTTTTAACAAAAAAGTTATTTTTGGACCGAATAACGTGATTTTATACCAAATTGTTAAATCCTTAGTCGAACTAGATTAATTTCGAACGAAACATTTATATTTTCGACAAAAAAGTGAATTTTTCAGCAAAAAGGTGAACTTTCTACCAAAAAAAAACGAATTTTCTACGAAATGCATAAATTTTCAACAAAATTGTTGAATTTTAGAGTCAAGTGAGTTAATTATCTACAAAACAGTTGAATTTCTAACCCAGAAATATGATTTTCTAACACAAAAGATAAATTGATACAAAAAACTAAAATTTCCATAAAAAAATGGTTTAATTTTCAACCAAATATTTTGATTCCAACGAAAAATATGATTTTAAACAAGAAAGTTAATTTCTAACTTAATAATTGGATCTTATACCAACTTGTTAAATCCTCAACCAAAGTGAATTAATTTAGAACGAAAAATTTACATTTTCAACGAAAAAGGTGAATTTTCATTCAGCATGATTAATTTTCTCGAACAAAAGAAGAGAATTCTCAATAGAATAGTTATATTTTTTTTAAAAAGAAATACATTTTCAACATTGTTGATAAATCATAAAAAATTAATTTCCAACAATAGAGTTCAACCCAAAAGATGATTTTTGATCCCAAAAAAATAAATTTCTAAAAATGGAATAGTTAAACCTTAAATGAAGGTGTTGAGTCTTGAAAAATATAAGTGTGTAAAAAGGTAGTTCAATTTTCAACCAAGTGGATGAATTTCCATCTGGGAGAGGTAAATTTCGAACCAAGAACTTTTCCAGCAAGACGATTTATGTCTTCAAAGAAAGAGGAATTTTCACACCAATTAATTCAATTTTGTACCAAGTTGTTGAATTTTTAACAAAACCAGAATTATTTAGAACCAAACATTTGCATTTTGAACCAGAAAGGGTAAATTTTCATCCAAGAAGATTAATATTCGACCAAAAAGACGAATTTTCAACAAAATACATGTATTTTCAACTAAAAAAGGTCAATTTTGAATAGAAATATTAATTTTTCACCGAGAATGGAAAAGTAACACTGTTAATCACACAAATTAAATCCTCAATGAAAACACAATAATAATTTTCAACCAATCTGTTGCATTTTCAGTCAAAAAGATGAAGCTCTATGAAAAGAGAGGAGTTTTCAACAGAGTCGCTGATTTAAAAAAAAAAAAATAAATAAATGAGTTCTCAACCAAATAGTTGAATTTGTACTAAAAAAAGAGACATTTTTAGCTAAAAAGGAAATATCTGAATTTTCAGTAGGAAAATTAATTTTCAACTCTAAGACACGAATTTTCAATGAAATAGTTACATTTTCAACGTATAAGAGATGAATTTTCAACCAAAAAGATGAATGAGAAAAAATTTTTCCCGAGAGATGATTTTTTAGCACGGAAGGATGATTTTCTAAGAATATCATTGTTGAATTTTCTAAACCAAATAATTCAATGTTTACTCAAATAAGATAAACTTTTAACTGAAAATGAGATATTTGAATTTTCCAGTGAAAAATTTAATTTTCAACTCCAAAACACGAATTTTCAATAAAATAGTTACAAATTCTTAACAAAAGAGATAAATTTTCATTCAAAACCTTGAATAAAAAAAATTCCCTGAAAGATTATTTTTTAGCACGGAAGAATTATTTTCTAAGAATATCATTGTGGAATTTTCAGCTAAGAAGATGAAACTTGAAAAAATATGAATTTCTTACCAAATAGTTGAATTTTCAACCAAAATCTTTGAAATAGCACATTTCTACAACTGTAATTTTTTGTTGAAACACGTACTTTTTTGTAAAAAAAAATGTACAAAATTTATAACAAAAATACAGCTAAATACAAATAGCTAATTTTTTCTTGCATTTTCTTGTAGAAAAGTGAAATATTAACAATATAGTACAAGTTTCTGAAACTTAAAACATTGTGTAACTTTGTATTAATATTTTTTTTTATTTTGTTGTAAAAATCGACAAGGTATTACCGAAAACTACAGAATTTGACCAATTTTAATTTGGATGTTTGACGTCATTAAAACGCTTTTAATTTTACGTAAATCATTGTAAAAAATCACAAATCTTTACAAAAAATTATGAGATTTCACAAAAGATTAAATATTGGGAAACTGTACGTAAAATTATGTTTTATGTACTGGTAGTTTATTGTAGAAATGTACAAATTTTTAACAAACTCGAAATTTTTTCGAATAATACTTTTAGAATTCGTATCAAAGTTTCGACTTGTACCTTACTGTCAATATTTATTATTATTGAAAACTGAACAATGATTGAGAAAAATCAAAGCAAAGCAAGTTACAGATTTGAACGTTAAAAATAGAATTTCTGTCTATTTTGAATTTGTTTCAAAAAAATGTGACTTAGTTTAAGAGATATTTACAAGTTTTGGGAAGATCCAAACTCAATATAAAACTGGAAGATTCCAAAAAATAAAATGAAAGTTTATGTTTTTCGAGATTAGGGAATACAATTTTTAAGCTTCTTAATGATTGTTAAAGGTGTGAAGAAAAAAAATGTCTCAAGTTTTCTGGGAATTGATTAATGTTATATTTTGACCATATAACCAAAACCAGAGCCCTTCTTTCAAAAAATGGTCTTATTGATGTTTGTATGTTGTTTATTGAAAATATGCCAAATTTTCTGCTCTTAGAAACAGACAACGCGCCACTGGGAGTTTACCCATGGTAGACCGAAAAGAGGCATTCACCCTTACAAAGCCCGTTTCAATTAACAAAAATAAACAGCAACAAGATCTTTTTTCGAAGAAAGGGCTCTAGTCATGCACATGTGATTGTGTGGTGAAACTATTACATAAAAAAATTCATCTTTTCAGCCGCATTTTGTATTATTCTAAACAACGGGCGGTTGAATAGACTCATTAACGAAACTATCAGGCTTTCTACCCCGGGCTACAAGACCCTGGAAATGGAATAACTTGCAAAGAAAAAAATAAGATATGAAATTAAAACTATGAAAATTCTACGATTTTAAATGCAGAATCATTGTAAACGCTTTCAAGTAAAACAATGTTCGCAGAATGACATATGTACACAGTGTAAAGAATGATTCAGGCAAAACAGATTTGTGTTTATTCAGCGTTATCTCTGCCGAAGCACTATTCAGAATAGGTCAACATTTTTTAAATTTCACAATTCTGAATGCTTATAATTTCGATTTTTAATTACATAAGTTAATATATAACAATTTAACTTGAATCAATTTTCAGAAGGTAAAGTTTCAAAGTCAGGAATTTAGTACTAAACAATGTTAATTTCAGTCCAGTGGAGAATCAGCTACTTACAATTTTAACTGTTTGAAATTTGATAAATAGTTAACAAAATCATCAAGATTGAAATGATATCATGAATCAAACTTAAAATGAAGAATTGATTGGATGGGTGTATTTTAGGTAAGTGGTTGAGTGGGTAGGTGAGTGGGTGGGTGGTTGAGTGATTTAGTGATGGAGTGATTGAGTGATTGAGTGATTGGATGATTGGGTGATTATGTGATTGGGTGATTGGGTGATTGGGTAATTGGGTGATTGTGTGATTGGGTGATTTAGTGACGGAGTGATGGAGTGATGGAGTGATGGAGTGATGGAATGATGCCAGAACGGCACATAAGATTCAGTTTTGGCCTCAATATATTTTATTCAGCATAAAAGGATGTGCCAAATGGTCAAATGGAATATCGTGCAAACTCACCTCCAAAATGCAGAAAAACCGCATTGGTCAGCAACAGGAAGCTGATACTCATCTTCATTTTTCCGATGAATGTCGTACACGACGAATGAGAAAGTATGCACGTATTCACTGGCATATATTCTAATCAATATCCCGTATTATTACACAGGAAACCTACAGAATTAGGAAAATTTAGAATGTGGGGAGACTGCGTGGAAGAGGCATGAATATGTGTTTAAGAATAGAACAAACAGTTGAAATCGAAAACAAGACTTGAAAGACCTTGTACACGTTTCTTCTACTGACGAAATAACTATAGTTTCATATCGCAAGTGAAAATCATCATCAGCACAATCAACATCGCTTGTGGAATGATAACATGCTGAGGTCTCAACAAGCTTTCATTTTTCATTTTCACATCCCCCCGCCCCTTTTTTTGTCAAAGATCCGCGTTTTGAGACCACCGGAACCCAAGAAACAGGTCCTTACCAAATGTCTGTCTGTCTGTTAATCTGTCTGTCAGTCTGTCTGTTAGTCTGTCTGCTAGTCTGTCTGTTCGTCTGTAGATTTTTATTTTGTAGTACAACTTTCGAAAAAATTAAGGTATTGGATTTGGCTTTGGCAAAAAGCCGAACAAAATATTCTCATGACAAATTTTTAATTTTAAAAATTTTGAAAGTTTTGTTTCTTTCAAATGTTGAAAAACTCGCCGTTAGTGCCAATTCTTTATTGCTTAATACCATTTTATTGCTAAAATATAATGAGTATTGTACAATATAATTTTTCATGCCAAAAATGTAGCGCTGAACTATTTGTTTGAATGAGTCTTTTAAAACATTTATAACTGTAACCACCAAAGGAATTCCAAATTAAAGATAAGGGCCCCACCTTTTTTCAAATTAAAATTATTCGATCCAGACAAAACATTTTGGAATGTTCAAAATTTTATACATTTTAGAATTTTTTGAATGTATAATATTTATAGACATTTAGAGTATATAGAAATTTCCAGAAATTTCCGGTAATTCATTTTCAATTATGATAACTTATTTGTTAATTATAGATAATTGAGAAGGAAATTTAGAGTATCTCCAAATTTTAAAATTTTTCGAAAACTTTTGGTAATTTATCGCATTTAATCAAAGTTCAAAATTATTCATCTATGTAGGTTTCGACTTTATTACCTATACAAGACAAGGAAAATACGTCTTGCTTTCAATAGCAATGCATATTGTAAATTGTAATAATATACATTTATTGAGATGATGTAAAATAAATGTAATATACATTTGATATAGAAGTGTTTAACATAATGTAGAAAATTTCAGATTTTGTACAAAATCGAGTGCGAAGCACGAGATGCGTGATGAGAATGTGTTGGTTCAATTCGAAGGAGCTTTAACAACAGGGAATTCACAACCAACAAATTACAGTTGTCGATGCTTTGGCCTTTAATTTTAAAAGGTCTGTGCTCACTTTCTATATTTGGACGATAAAATCCTGTGAGTTTTCGCATAAAAAAGCAACTAGCACCATACTCGGGAGCAGCGCCTTCTCAATTTATGAATTTTACCAAATGTGAAATTTTCACAAATTTCTCAAATTTTTTAAATTTCGTAAGATGTTCAAAATTTATAAAATGTTCAATATTTTCAAACTTATACAACTTTCTAATATTTCTGAATTTTATGAAATTTTAAAAATTTCTAAAATCATACAAATTTCTGAAATTAATGTTCAAAATTTGTAAATTTCGAACGCTTTTTAAATGTCTAAAATTATAAAAATTTCTAGAATGTGCCAAATTTTTCAAATGATCGGAATTTCTAAAATTTCTACAATGTTCTAAATTAACAATATTGTCAAAATTTCAAAAATTATAGAATCATCTCAAAATTGAGAACATTTTAGAAATTTTGATCATTTTAGAAATTTGAATAACGTTAGAATTCCAAAAATTTCGATAATTGATTTCAGAAATTTTTATGATTTTCACAAATTTGAGAAAGTTTTACAAATTTTAGAAAATTTGGAAAATGTGATAAAGTTTGGGAAATTGGAGAAAATTTGGAAAATTAAACATTTTGTAAAATTCCGAAATTTTGATAATTTTTATAATTTCAGAAATTTTGACCATTTTAGGAATTTTGAAAATCTTAGAAATTTTGAAAATATGCGGAAATTTAGGCAATCCAGAAATTTTCATAATTTTTGGAAAGTTTCGGTACCACAGTTTTCGCGGTGACATAATATTATATTTGAGGACACGGCTGACCAAACAAGGTTACTACCACTTGAAAAGGCGCCGCTTGCGAGTATGTTGCTAATGACTTTTTTATTCGATAACTCTCACAATTTCATCGTCCACACGTCAAAAGTGAGCTTTCAAACGTATCCTTACGACATCCAAATGATTGGAATAGTAATTTTCATTAAAAAAGAGCCACATTTATTGTCCTCAAAAAAGAAAAAAGAGGAAAGAAAAATGAAAAATAAAAAAGAAAAAGAAAAAGAAACGAAAGAAATAAGAAAAAGAAAAGGAAGAAGATTTTGTTGGTTGCTTTCTGATTTTTCTTTTTTTTTTCATTTTTTCCAAAGAAATTTTTTGTTGAGAAGTTGTTTTTTATAATTGAAATGGAAGCATTTCATGGTGGTTGTCCAAATTTGTTCGTTGGATTCTTCTTTTTATTTTCCGAAATTCTATACATTAACTGGAATATTGAAGGTTAAATAGGATTTTGAATTTGATTTTAATCTAATTTAAAATTCTCAAATTTTAATAGATTAATTTTCTAGTAAAGAAAATTAATTTCAGACTAAAAAATAAGAACATTTTTTAAAGATATTTAAATCTGCATCTAATTAAGTGAATAGTTAACAAAGTAGTTGAAGTATAACGATAATGCTGCATTTTCACAAAAGAAAAAAGAGTTCTCAATAAAAAATTGAATGATTTAATTTTCAATTCAGTCAAAAATAGACGAGTTCAATTCTCAGTGGAAAACATTTATTTTCAACAAATAGTTCCATCAGCTGAATTTAAACGACAAAAAATTAATATTTTTCTGACGAAAAATTTTTTTTAACAAAATAGTTGAATCTTTAACCGAATACTAGAATTCGAAATCAAAAAAGATGATTCGGAAAGCATAGTTATAATAGCAGAATCTTGAAATAAAAGAAATGAACGTTCAACAAAAAATAGGTGGATTTTATCATACGGGCTTATGAATTAAGTTCGCATTCGACTCAAAAAACAAGAAAAAGGAAAAGTTTCTTGAAAACTGAGGAAAAACGAGGAGTTCTCTGAGAAAGCAGAAGCGAAGGAAATAGGAGGGAAATAGTGGGCAATAGTTTTTGAACAATCCGTCAATTATTTTCCCGAATCTCAGAAAACATCTCTTGCTTTAAAAATTCTCTTTCAATCAAAATGTATACTTAACATTTTGAATTTAATAAGGCCCCATTAAATCAGGTAATAATAATTTCAGAAAAACTTTTTTTATCTACGCATTAGAGCCTTCAATTTGATTACCAGAGTTCACGCAAGATAATATTATTCCAAAATTTGTACTTCTGGCTAGACGCACTGCGACAAAAGTATAGGAAACATGGCAACAAATTATAAAATTGTATCTATAGGGGTTTTTGGGTCACTTATATGCAATTTTATGTTCAAGACATAATTCGCGATAGGGGATCTAATTTGGCGACTTCCGGTACTGAAATTTAATAAAATTTTGATAACAGTTCTGGGACGGATGTTGGATTCAATATGTGTCACTAAGACACAAAAATAGTATATACATGTTTTGAAATTATACCCATAGGGATTTTTGTGTTATGGTTTTCAAATATGTCAAAAATTCGGATTTCAGAATGGCTATACGGGCTCTTACGTCTCCAATAATACAATAAATAATGTAATAACTGATGAAATAATAACATAATTACCCTTGGAACGTGAAAGTTGCAAAGCGAACTTTAAACTCTCACCTGTTTTGTAATATGATAAATATAAAAACTGATTGTTAAGGAAAAAATGTGTGTTTTTCTTAAACACGCACGTAAGCGAACCCAAAAGAGGTTTGAATGCAAAGTATAGACATGTACCAATAATATCTACATGGTTATGATATTTCAATTGGTTTTTTTCAATCTTACTTCAAATTCTAGTACATTATTTTGTACAAGATCAAAGTCTCATCATTATTTTAAGAAATAGAAGTGATCTCAATAAAGAGACAGCAGTGCTTTCAGAAAAAAGGTAATACCTATAAGACTCAAAAAGAAATACAGATGATAAAATTTGAATTCGGCAATAGTAAAAAACTTGAATTTTGGCCAGCCGCCATCCCAGTATGCTGAGGTTCGAGTCAAGTTACATTTACTAATTTATTCTGCAAACCAATTGACTACATTTCGAATACTTTCTTTTCTTTAATAAATTGGATCGTGGAAGCATTCAATTGAACACATCTATGAACATTTACTTTCACTGGTCAACAACCTATTAGACAATCATAAGAGTAATTTCTAGTTCATCATGTGTTTATTCAGGAATATACATGACAAAGATGTTACACAATTTTCATAATTTTGTTTGTTTATTTTCACAGACAAAACTAGGGTACGAGGTGTTGCGCGTAATCGATCAAGCAGGGTAATAATCAGCTGATTATCCGCTGGAGGTTGCCCCACTTTGCACATTACCTGCAGCTTTTCTTTTTCGACCTTTTGCTTTTTGCTGTGTTGGTACTTCGACGAGTGTGGGTGGGGGTGCGGGTGGAACGAAACTCTCTCCTATGGGATAAAAATAATCCTGAATCATCTCAGCTCCCGTAACCTTTGAATTCATCTCGCGGGTAGCGAACACCCTAAATTGAATGTTAGCTACTTCTCCCACTATATTTGTGTTAAATTCATGGTTAATATTATTTCCAGTCAAGAGTTCTATTCCAAAAACCTTCTTTTGCTCAGGATTCACCGCTAGCTTATATTGGTGCTGTTCAAAATTGATATACCATTCTGTCGGTGTAGGGTTTAGCGTGGTTGGACCTTGAAAAGAAAAAAAAGATTTGTGAATATTAAGAGATTAAAAATCAATCTAAAAATTGAAGACTGAACAATTCCAAATTGAAGAATTAAAAACTCCACAATTTGAATTTGGCATTCTTTAGGAGTTTACAATTAAGAAAAAAGGCTTTCAACTATCCCTAGTTTCAAATTAAAAGAAGAAATATTTTTTCAAGGTAATACACAATTTCTTCGACAGAGAAAATATTGTATCATCTGGATTCGTATTGATATTTTCTTGTTTTATTGTTAATTTCGTATGCACGATTACAAAGTTTTTAAAGATAATATTTCAACAAATAAAATTGTCTTCACTGCAAGACGACCGGAAACAAAAATACTTATAATATAATACTTAAAATAATACTTTTAACACGAACAAACTTTTTTTTAATAATTGGCATTGTCAATTCAAACAAAGGTTTAAAAAATTACTTTCCCAATTTAAAAAAAAAATTTGAGGGAGCAAATTATTTTAGTATTGAATTTGTAATAAATTAATAAAATAATCCAACAAACTATTGTTTTGGTTACTAAGATTCCGGAATTTCCTAACTTTGGAAATTTTACCGCGTAAGCTATTTCAAACTTCAGTAATTCTCTGTCGGTAATTTTTCAGACCGGAAATACTCCAGTGTCGGGAATTTACTAATGTCGAAAATTTACTATTTTCGGGGACGTAGATCTATGATATTTTCAAATTTTGAAATTTCGGACAATGCGTAAATAAATACAATTAAAAAATTTTGAAACAAATAAATTTTCATATGGATATTCTGAGGACCGTTGTTTCTTCTTGAAAAATCTTATTGGTTATGTCTGTCTGATAATAAAAATTCTGTCAGAGAAATTTATAAATATTTTTGATTTGAAGAATCTCTAGTCATACAATTATTACCTGATCAGTTAATGCTTAATTGTATGATGAGACATTTTGTTTAAATCAAAAATTATTATAAATTCCGCTGAAGGTTCTTTTTCAAACATAGACATATATACATAAACAAATTCATTTTTTCGGAAGAAAAACGTTCCTAGGAGCACTGATATGAAATATCGGTAACGGTAAGAAAAATTGTTGAAAAAGATGAGAAGAAAGTTACTAGTACCGACAATAGAATTTCTGGGGAAATTAGAACAACATTATTCCAAGAAATTAATTTTTAACCCATATTCAACAGGTTTTCAAAACATTTCAAAAGATTTACGAAATTGTCAAAAAATAAT
Source organism: Andricus quercusramuli (assembly GCA_932178445.1). NCBI lineage: Eukaryota > Metazoa > Arthropoda > Insecta > Hymenoptera > Cynipidae > Andricus > Andricus quercusramuli. The sequence continues at coordinate 132,691 of CAKNXH010000298.1, read as the reverse complement.
CGGGAACATCATTAGGATTTTTTAAAAATCTTGATAGGTTTCAAGAGAACGAAAAAATTTTCTTAAGATTTCTCACAAAATTTAAAGAAATTGTATTATGAAAAAATAGTTTTTTATGAAAAATTCAAAAAAAAAATTAAAACATTGCTCACTATTTCTAACAAAATATCTGAAACATTTTGAAGCAATTCTTTCAATTTTAACTCATTTTTTCAAATTTGAGGACTAATTCAAATTATTATAGAAGATTCACGTTTGTAGGCTAACCAAAAGTATTAGTGCTACGCCTACTGAATTTCTAAAAACCTAAAACTGCCTTGAAGATATTTAGGAATCTAAGTAGCTTTGAAGAAACTATATGTACTGTAAAACTTGGAAAGATCTAAAAAAATGCATGAACATTTTCTACTTCCTTCCAAACTTCTAATAGGTCTAATAGGTAGGATTATTCTACATAATAACCCTGTAAACAAACTGATATCAGATTTCCAAATCACAGGTACTACTTTTTCCAAAGATGATATTCCATAATTAGATACATACCTATTAACAGAACCGGTGGCCTGACTCCTATAAGTTCTCCTTTCTCACCTACATATGCCGCAAGGTCATAGTATTTTTGATGTTTGTCCATAAGCCTAACATATCGGATTAAAAATTTTTTATATTTATAATAGTTTGGTTGAGGAACATGACAACCTTCATAGTAAGCGTGAAACACTCCTGTTCTATCTTTATTAAGCCACAGTTCAATTCCCTTAAGACCGTAAAAGACGGTTACATCTGAATCACCTGGACGCCTTACTACCTTTATCAATCCCTTTCCTGGTACTTTGTAACCCAATCCATAATACATTCGCTCTCCGTCTAGGTTGCATTCTGCTGCTTCATATACTTCCCTTCCTCTTAACTTTCGACATTTTTTTCGACGTCTTGAATTTCCTCCTACATTTGAACCTGATCCTTGATTTATCGGATTTCCTCCTACGTATGAAGCTGATCCTTGATTTATCGGATTTCCTTCTACGTATGAAACTGATCCTTGATTTATCGGATTTCCTTCTACGTATGAAACTGATCCTTGATTTATCGGATTTCCTCCTACATTTGAACCTGATCCTTGATAGAATCCCATCCCTTGTCCTGTTGAACCTGGCCTGGGATACATTGCATTCGATTCTGTAAAATATAAACAAAGATTTGTAATTTTGTGAAGACTAAATCTCAGTCTCAAAACTAACCACTCAACAATTCAAGACAGTAGCACTGAAAATGAAAAAATTTCAATTTGGAATCGTTTACGAGGGAATTATTTAGAAAATATTGTACACTGGTGTCCCGCTTTACCGTGAAGGCCATGGCGGGTTTTTCTTAAACTTCCGGTAAAGCGGGACTCCAGTTTCATTGGAATATATTAATAATAAAACTAAAAATGATTGGTATGTGTTAAACAGTTAAACATTTTAGCCGAACAGATTCCGAGAAAAAAAAACAATTTTCATTAAAAAATTGAAATTTCTTCAGTTATGCTCCTTCAACAACTCCAAGAAATAACCCCTAGTACGTTCACGAAACAGTTGCCAAGATTCTCCATGTGAAACACCCAAAATTTTTTTAATTTTCTAATTTATTTGCAATGATAGTGGTAACGAAATGACTTTTGTACATAATCAACGAATTGGTAAATAGTTTTATTGTTTTCCGTAACAGTCACTATAAAAACCGTTATTTTTTTAGTTACTCTCGGAATGTAGTTCACAAGTATTTTTCAGGACAATAAATCAATGTTACTGCCTTTCCAACTATTTCTTCATGCCCAGTAATCAAATTGTGTGGTATATTCCCATATAAATGCATAGACCGATATAGGAAAATCAAAAAATTACTCCCACCCTAGGATTCCGAATGTTCGAAAATGTACAAAAACACTGGAAAAGAAATAAAAGCATAATTTCAGATTTGAATCTTCATTCCCCTTCGGTTGATAATCCATTTTTTCAAACCGGAAATTCAACTATTCCAGTTATTTTACTCATAGTTTGCATGAAGATTCCACCCCAAGTACTTTTACCTAAGCAGTACTGCAGATTCTCCATGCAAAACCGCTAATAAATTTTTCAATTCAAAAATAGTCACAAGATTCGCATTCAGAATACCCCAAATTATCTTCCCAGCTCCATAATAATATTAAGCAGCCCCCAAAATCGACCCTTATTACTTTTAACTAAACAGGTGAGCTGATTTTCCATGTATTATTTTTAATGTATTTTATTTTTCTTACCCCATGCTAATATTAATCAAACCCCAAAATCCACCCTTTTTACTTTTAACTAAACAGGACTGCAGATTCTCCATGCAAAACAGCTAAGAAATTTTTAAATTAAAAATAGTCACAAAATTCATATTCAAAATACCGCACGTTATCTTCTCAACCCCATAATAATCTTGAGCAGCCGCCAGAATTGACTAAACAGGTTTGTAGACTCTCTATTTGAAACGAATAATACATTTCCATGTTGAAAATAATCTCAGAATCCACAATCAGAATACCCCACATTATACTCCCAACCCCATAATAATAATTAACCCCAAAGATAGACCCCTAGTACTTTTCACGTAACAGATCTGATGATTCTCCATGTAGAAGAGCTCATGAATTTCCTAATTTTGAACAGACACAAGGTTCACATTTAGAATACTCCACATTATGTTCCCAGCCCCATGGTAATCTTAAATAATCCCCAAAATCGACTTCTTTCACGTTGAACTGAACTGGTCTGCAGATTCTCTATGTTAAACGGCTGATAAATTTTTAAATTAAAAATGGTCACAAAATTCAGGTTTAGAATACCCCGCACTCTTTTCGCAACCCCATAACACTGTTAAGCAGCCCACAAAATCGACCCCTAGTTCTTTTCACGAAACATGTGTGATGATTTTCCTTGTGAAACAGAAAATACATTTTTTAGTTAAAACTATTCTTGAAATCAACATTGGAAAAAACTCAGATTCTGTTTCTAACCTCATAATAATATTAAATAACCCCCAAAATCGACCCCTTTGACATATACGTAAACAGGTCTGAAGATTTTCCATACAAAACAGCTAATAAATTTTTCAATCAAAAATTGTCACGAAATTCACATTTACAATACCCCACATTATCTACAAAACCCCATAATAATATTGAGCAGCCCCCAAAATCGACCTCTCGTACTTTTTACGAAACAGGTGCGATGATTTCCCATGTGAAACAGCAAATTAGTTTTTTTTTATTGAAAATATTCTCAAATTTCACATGTAAAAAATTCCAACTCATTTTCCCAATCTCAGAATTATATTAAGCAGCCCCTAAAGTCGACCCCTATTACTTTTAGCTAAACATGTCCGATTATTCAACATGTGGAACAGATCATAAATTATCAAATTCAAAATAGTCTTAAATTTTACATTCAGAATACACGACGTCATGCTTTCAACCCCATTATAATATTAAACAATCCCCAAAATCCATCCCAAGTACTTTCAACTATTCAGGTTCAAAGATTCTGCTTGTGAAACAACCAATCAATTTTTTAATTTAAAACAGTCACAAAATTCATATTCAGAACACTCCAGGTTATATTCCCAACCTCATGATGATATTTGAGCACCCCTTACGAATCGACCCTTAGTACTTTTTACGTTACAGGTCTGATGATCGTTCGTGTAAAACATCTCATTGATTTTCAAATTGAAAATAGAAAATTCACATTAACAAAACCCCAAATTATGTTCCTAAAACCATGATGATCTTAAAAAACTTCCAAAATCCACCCCAAGTACTTTTAACTAAACAGGTTCAAAGATTCTCTATATCTCCATAATCGGAAGTTCTGTGGCTCGATTTCCGACGGAGGGAAAGGAGAAGATATTCTTTCAGAAAAAAAAAATTAAAATAATTTTCAATTCATATCACTATCAAGTCTGAAACGTCTGAAAATCCGTTAAAAATGTGTTATTCTCTGGTTATAATACAGAATACTTCAAAAATGTAACTAGGATATTTTTCAGAAGACAAATTTCTAAAGTCAGGAATTGAATAATAAATCATTTTAATTTCGGTGCAGTCCAAAGTAAGCTACTTAAAATTTCAATTGTTCGACGATCAGTTAATAGGGAACCAAATCCTTAGAATTAAAATAAAATCAATCTTAAAAAATGTTTAGGGCATACAATAAAATTTTTGAAATATAAATATATTCGATTCAAAATTTTCTGTTATTGTCATTGCGACACTTGCGCTCCGCGCTCAATAATTAGGTCATTGAGACGGTCCTCTTCAAAATATGAAAAGATTTAGACAAAATTGGACAGTGTGTAGGGAGTAGCTATGTTTTTTAATATGATGTTAATTGAAAACATACAAATTTTCATCAAATTTCTGAATAGATATGTTAAGCTGAAGGCTTTGAATCCGTTTGTTCAAAACTGATCTAGAACATTTTCAATTTATTTTCGATCGAAAAATTTCATCATGATAATTTGTAAATCTTCAAACTTACTCAAAATGAGGATTGAAACTAACGATACATCTATTTTATATCTAGTGAAAATTTGGATTGATTCTTCCCAATCTATCGCAAAAAAGAATTTTTTTCTTCAAAAATTATAGAAATGATTTGCAAGTCCTTGTTTCATGAATCAGAATCTCCTTAAACAATTTCTGAAATTATAAATTTTTTTCTGCTTTTGGAAATGCTATATGTTTTCTTAATTTTTATCAGCAATATCTGGTTAACGAACTTTAACTTTATTTTGGGATTCTTAAAATGTTATCAAGGGCTGATTCGATTTGACAAATCCTTCGAAAGTTAGTATAGCTACAACAGTCAGGTAACCATACATTCATACAGACACCGACAAAATTTTGTTAAATGTTAGTTAAAAAGGGTTAAGTTATTCCTATTATTAAACTTTAGCTAAATAATTCTTCAATTGTAATCTTCAATATATATGTTATGTTTCGTATTACCATTAAGCTTTATATTATATTGAGTGAACTTACTTCCAAAGTGCAGAAAAACCGCCTTGATCAGCAGCATAGTGCTGATACGTATCTTCATTTTTTGGAGGATCTCGTACACGATGAGTGCCAAAAATTGAACAGATTCACTGCTACACACACTAATCGCTACTGGTTATTACTACCCGGAAAAAATACAGAATTACGGAAATTTTGAATTTGTGGCAACTATGCGGAAGAAGCAATGCGATACCATTCAAACTAGAACAAACTGTTAACATTGAAACCAAGATTTAGTAGACCTTGTACGCATTTCTTCTGCCGATGAAACAGCTAGTTTCGTATCTCAAGAAGAAATTATTATTAGTACAATCAACCTAGCTTGTGAAGTTAAAATATGCGAAGGTGACAATAAGCCACAATATTTTTTTTTCTTCTAATGTTCTTCAAGTTCCTACAATATTTTCAATCAACTAAATTGATTATTGTACTATTATTATTACGTATCATTATAAACTTGTTATTGTACAAAATCATTTTTTCATTTAACAAATTTAAAACTGGAGTATTTGTTGAAATAAGTCCTCGAAAAAGATTTAAATAAAATTGTGAGAGCAAATAGGGTGCTGTTTCATACACCTCAATTTCTTTCATTATTTGGTGTAGTTTTTGCAAAAATTTTAATATCAACTTCTTGCCTCCCACAATGGTTATATGTACATCCATCACTCTAATTGTATCAAAAATATACGCATAACAAAAAATAATTATTTACAAACACGCTAATCATAATTATTAAATTAAAATATCGCAAACTATTAAAAAAATGAGTTCGAATTGTAATAATTTTTGTGGCATTTTTTTTTATTCCTATGAGTGCATTTGCACTAGAGTTCTTAAATACTCAAGAATTTCATTCAAGCTCGAACAGAACATTTATAGAGAATTTAAGAGAGTTAAGCATTTATTGTTTAAACAAATATATATCATAATTGACAAATATATTCTTACAAAAACATTCCATAGTGAAATAAATATATAGTTTCTCAAATTACAGAGTTGCTGCAAGTCAGGTAATTCCAGTAAGTCAGGGAATGTCAGGAAAAACCTTACAAACTTCGAGAATTTTCGGTAAATTAAATTTGAAATTAATTTTGTTATTATGCTTAAAACCGCAACTATTTGATTGAAAATTAATCTGTATCGGTAGAGGGTTCAACTATAATATTTTGTTGCGACTTCATCTTTTTTGATTGATGATTCATCATTTTTGTTTAAAAACCTTTCTTTTTTTGAAACTTCAATTATTTTGTTGAAAATTATGTTTTCTAGATGAAAATTAATTGTTTCAAATGAAAAATTCATCTTATTGGTCGAAAATTGATCTTTTTTGTTTAAAATGAGTTTTTAGTTATTTAAAATTAATCTTTTTAACTGGAAATGTGACTGCTTCGAAAATTTATATTTTTTGATGGAAATGTAATCTTGTTGGTTGAAAATTACACTAATTCGTCGGAAGTTTCCTTTAATTTTATTGAAAATTAATTTTCTTGCCGAAAATTTAATTATTATATTTTAGTTTAAAATTTATCTTTTTTAGGTGAAAATTCAACTATTTGTTGAAAATCCGTCCCTTTGATGAAATAGTACTCTCATGGTCCAAATTTCATATTTTCGGTTGAAAAATCGTTTGCTTTTAATTGAAAATTAATTTTCTTCAAACTGAAGATATAACCATTCCATGTTCGCTTGAAAATTTACATTTTAAGTTGAAAATAAATTTATTTGGTTGAAAACCCGTTTTCCTTTTTGAATTTACTTTTCTAAATGCAATCTTTTTTAGTTTGAAATTGAATTATTTTATTGAGAATTCATTTTTCTTGTTTGAAAATCGATTGTTTTAATCTTTGAAAAATTTTCTTATCCCTTTCTTTCTTCGTCACAGATCATTACACGAATCATGAACGAACAGAGTGACTTCAAAAATATGAATAACCGGCCCCCCCCCCCCCCACGATTTTCGAGGAGAAATTATGTCTTCGATTTCGTTTGATTAACACCTAAAAAAAACACACAGAAAATAAAATCATAAAATTTTACGAGACCACATAGCCCAAAATACTCCTAAAATAGAGGAAATAGGGCGATTTATCATGAAAAAATGAAATAATAAGGGATTAAATTCTTTAAAATAAAATAATTGATCAGGTGTGCTGTTGAATTCATTATGAAACGTTCAAGGCATCAAATCAAAATATATTTCATTTTTTACACAATAGTTGACTTTCTACCCAAAAATTATTGAATTTTTATCAAAAGAAAAAAAATGTCAATAAAAAATGAGTTTTCAAGCTGAATAGTCAAAAAAAGAAGTTTAATTTTTATTAAACAACACCTGAATTCAGCCAACAGAGACGAAAAATAAATGCAATAAATGATCTTCAACCGAAACTAATTATTAATGAAAAATTTGCAATTTGAACAGAAAAAAAACAATTTCTTTGAAATTTTCCTTTAACATGGAAGTTTAACTTTCAACCAAGTAGGAGAAAATTCAATAAACAACATAAATTTATTGCCAAAAATGTCACATTCACACTAAATACATAGCGTTTTAACCAAATACTTGATTTTTTGGGTGAAAGTGATCAATATTTTGAACTAAAACAGGAATCGGATAATTTTCAGATACGAAAAATAATTCCCATACAGAAAAAAAGACGAATTCCTACCAAAATATTTAAATCTGCATCCAATAAAATGAATGGTTAACAAAGTAGTTGAAGTATAATAATGAAGTTGAATTTTAAACAACAAAAAAAGAATTCTCAATACAAAATTTGATAGTTTAATTTTCAATTAAGTGATGAGGAAAAAAGTTCACCGCAGAGGGAGCAGTAGTAGAAGTCGTCAAATGATAATCAAATTTGAATAAAAGGAACACTATTCAGCAAAATATGTAAAGACCTGTATATTTGAAGAGCTTGGAATAAATTCATTTTTCAAACTTTCGCTAACATGAATTGATTCGTATTTTTCTAAAATTTGTAGATAAGCACGTCTGTTTTTATCCCAAAAATACCATTTTTTTAAATTAGCCAATTATAACGTCGAAATACTCAAACTGCTTATTTTCTAGTAGGTCCTGTTTATTTTTGCCTAGAAGTATGAATTTTCTGTTCAATTATCCAATCGTTGCTTCAAAATACTCAGACTAATCATTTAGAGATGGGCCCTAATAATTTTTGCGAAAAAATACCATTTAATTGTCAATTGCCCAATAATACCCTGAAAATATTCAAATTACTTATTATGTGAACAGGTCCAGTTGGTTTTTGCAAAAAAATACCAATTTTTTATTAATTCAGTCAATCATAACCTCAAAATACTCAAATTACTTGTTTGTAGGTAAGACCTGTTGGTTTTCGCGAAAAATACCATTTTCTTTAGAAAAATACAAATTTTTCCGTACTTATGTCCAATCATAAGCTTAAATTTTTCAAAGTCATAATTTTCAGCGCAAACTTGTCCATTTTATTAATAGTACGCGAATTTCAAAGGTAATCTTAATATTAAATCATGTTCGCAGATGCTCGAAAATAAATGTATTCTAAACTCTCCAAATATACACGTCTTAACAAATTTTGCTGAATAGTGTTCCTTTTATGCAAATGTGATTTTCATCTGACGAATTCTACTACTGCTCCCTCTGTGGTAAACTTTTTTTTTCATCACTTTCCGCAATTTTCATTTTTAAGAATGCGGACTGTATCTTCTATGTTCACACGTCTGTGTTTAGATTTTTGGGTAAAATCATTTTTGGGCGAAATAAATTTTGGAAGAAATGACATTCTGCCGAATTTTGAAAAAACAAAATTTAACAAAATAGTTGAATTCTTAACCAAATACTAGAATCTGAAATAAAAAAAGACGAATTGTGAAGTATAGTTGAAGGGTGGAAATGCAAAAGGAGTCAAGCGCCATTCGCTACTTTTTTCAAGAGAGACTCAAGACATGTTGTAAATTTAGCGGGAATATTTAAGAAAAAAATAAGAAACTGCTTTCGAGATACTTTCATGCTCTATCGAACTAAAAAAATTTTGCTCACAAAAACCTGTCCGGTTTCTAGAAAATGAATGAAACAGGTCACGTTTCGAGGTTAGATTTTGGGTCCGTATCGACTTTCAACATCTTTCAACATTAATTGTGGACTCGATTTGCAGTTTAAGAAAAAACTAAGAATTTCTATTCTAGCTATTGAATGGACGAGATTATTTCCAAAAAGTTTGTTTTAAAAAAATCATGCAGTTTCGTGAAATTTGAAAATCCAATGATGACTTGAAATTGTGCAAAACTGACATTTCAACTTCAAATGACGATAGCAGTAATAATTTTCAATATTTCCAAAAAATGAGGAACTGGGTTTGAGTTTATTTAGTCCTGAAAGGAAGGGACCCAATAGTAATTAAAAATAAATAGCCAGTGTCGAGAAAAATGAAATTCTATTTTTTACTTTGTGGTTCGAAAAGCTTCTCGGACTGTGAACACAAAAACACAAGCCAAACCTTTTTTTAGTGGGAATTTTGAAAAATTATGCCACAGAAACATCATCTGGCAGGCATGTGTAATAGAATTTACCTGATTTTTCGAGCTAATAAACCCGATTTCGAAAATTTGGCGCTTGACTCCCTTTGCATTTCTACCCTTCAGTTATAATAGCAGAATTTTCAATGAAAAGAACTAACTTCTAACGAAAAATCGTTTGATTTTCTTTTATAGTTTTATGAATTGAGTTCGAATTCAACTGAAAAAACAAGAAAAAGGGAAGGTTTCTTCAAAACTAAGAAAAAAAGAGGAGTTATCTGAAAAAGCAGAAACGAAGGGAATAGGAGAACAAGTTTGAAGTCTGTATTCTGGTACTTTGCTTGTAAAATAATATTACTTTCGAAAATTTTTCAAGTATTTCAAAAAACTGTTTCTCACATTTGTATTTGCTATACATGATATCGCATTTTGCAACTAGTTACCCCCCCCCCCCCCCCCCCTCCTGACAGTGTGAAATAGTTTTTGAACAATCCGTCAATTATTTTCTCGAATCTCAGAAAAAATCTCCGGCTCCAAACATTCTTTTTGATACAAAATATATACTCAAAATTCTGAATTTAATAAGGCACTTCTAAATCAGGTAGAAATAATTTTAAAAACACTTCTTTTATCTACACATTAGAGCCTTCAATTTGAGTACCAGAGTTCACGCAAGATAATATTATTCCTAAATATGTAGCTCTGGCTAGACACACGGTGACAGAGGCACAGGAAACCCGGCAAAAAATTATAAAATTGTATCTATAGGTGTTTTTGGGTTACTTATATTCAATTTAATGACCAAGACTTAAAATTAGCTGTAGGAATTCCAATTTGGCGACTTTCTGTACAAAAATTTAAAAAAATTCTCATAACGGTTTTGGAACGGATGGTTGATTCAGATAGTGCTTTCAGAAAAAAGGTAATACCTATAAGACTGAAAAAGAAATACAGATGATAGAATTTGAATTGGCCAATTGTAACAAACCTTGAATTTTGGTCAGCCGCAATCCCAGTATGCTGGGGTTCAAGTCTAGTCACATTTACTGTTTTTATTTTACAAACCAATATACATTTGTAATACTTTGTTTTCTCAAAAAAAATCAAATAGTGGGATTGTAGAATTGAACAGATCTATGAACATTTACTTTCACTGGTCAACAACCTGATAGACAATCATGAAAGTAATTTTTAGATTATCATGTGTTTATTCAGGAATATACATGACAAAGATGTGACACAATTTTCATAAATTTTTTGTTTATCTTCACAGACAAAACAAGGGTACGAGGTGTTGCGCGTAATCGATCAAGCAGGGTAATAGTCAGCTGATCATCCGCTTGGAGGTTGCCCCACTTTGTACATTACCTGCAGCTTTTCTTTTTCGACCTCTTCTTTTTTTCTGTGTTGGTACTTCGAGGGGTAAGGGTGGAACGAAACTCTCTCCTACGGGATAAAAATAATCCTGAATCAACTCAGCTCCCGAAACCTTTGAATTCATCTCGCGGGTAGCGTACACCCTAAATCTAATGTTAGCTACTTCATCCACTATATTTGTGTTAAATTCACGGTCAATATTATTTCCATTGAAGAGTTGCATTCCAAACACCTTCTTTTGCTCAGGATTCACCGCTAGCCTATATTTGTGGTTTCCAAAAATAATATACCATTCTGTTGGAGTAGGGTTTATCGTGCCTATACCTTGACAAGAAAAGAAAGATTTGTGAATGTTAAGAAATTAAAATTCAGTCTCAAAATTAAAGACTGAACAATTCCAAATTGAAGAATTGAAATCTTCAGAAATTAAATTTGGCATTCTTCAAGAGCTTACAATTTAAAGAAATAGCTTTTAACAATCCCTAGTATTAAATTAAAAGTTTTTAAACACATGTAATTAAAATTGGACAAATATGAATACGGAATGATAGAAAAGAAAAGAACAAATAGTTGCTTCGTACAAATAAGGATGATGCAATCTTTTTTTGAGGTAATACACAATTTTTTCGATCGAGAAAATATTGTATCATCTGGATTTGTATTGATATTTTCACGTTTTGTTGTTAATTTCGTGTGCACGATTAAAAAGTTTCTAATAATAATATTTCTTATCTAGATGAAAGTTAGTTTCTTATAACACTATTTTTCGATTTTTTAATAAAATTTGTTTCTAACAAATAGATGTATAAATAAGCAAATTACTAGCATTTTTTAGGTAACTAATGATATCAGTTTCCCAGATCACTGGTTCTACGTTTAACAAAAATTATATCCAAAATCCACATGCATACATACCTTCTGACAGAACCGGTGGCCTGATTCCAATAAGTTGTCCTTTCTCACCTACATATGCCACAAGGTCATAGTAGTTTTTGCGTTGGTCCTTCAGCCTAACATATCGGATTAAAAATTTGTGATGTCTATAATATATTGGTTGTGGAACATGACAGCCTTGAAAGTAAGCGTGAAACACTCCTTTTCTATCTTCAGTAAGCCACAGTTCGATTCCCTTGAGCCCATAAAAGACGGTTACATCTGAATCGCCTGGACGCCTTTCTACCTTTATTAATCCCTTATCTGGTACATTCTTGCCCAATCCATGATACAATGCACGTCCTTCCAGGATGCATTCTGATGCTTCATATACTTCCCTTCCTCTTAACTTTGGGCATGGTTTTCGACGTATTGCATTTCCTTCTATGTTTGAACCTGAACCATGATATATCGCATTTCCTCCTACGTGTGAACCTGATCCTTGATTTATCGCATTTCCTTCTACGTTTAAACCTGATCCTTGATAGAATTCCATCCCTTGTCCTGTTGAACCTTCCCTGGGATACATTGCATTCAATTCTGTAAAAAATAATCAAAGATTTGTTATTTTGTGAAGAATGAATCTCAGTCTCAAAATTAGGCATTCAACAATTCAAGACAGTAGCACTGAAAATGAAAAAATATCAATTTGGAATCGTTAACTAGTGAATTACTCGGAGAGTAGTGTACACTGGAGTCCCGCTCCAGTGTGAAGGTCATTGAGGGTATTCTCAAAACTTCCGGTGAAGCGGGACTCCAGTTTCATTGTAATATATTATTATAAAACCAAAAATGATTGTTATGTGCGATTGCCAAACAGTTGAACATGTTAGCCAATCAGATTTTGAGAATAAAACAACTTTCGTTGAAAAATTGAAATTCCTCCAGTTATGCTGTTTCAACAACTCCAAGAAATAACCCCTAGTACTTTCAACTAAACAGGTCCGATGATTCTCTATTCGAAACGACCAATACACTTTTATATTGAAAGTAATGACACGACTCAAATCCAGAATAACCTTCATGTTCTCAACCCCATAATAATATTTGACAGCCCCCAGAATCCACCCCAAGTACTTTTCACTTAACAGGTTCGAAGAGTCTCCATGTAAAACAGCTAATAAATGTTTAAAATTGGAAATAGTCACGGAATTCTCATTCAGAATAACCCACATTATGTACCTAATTCCATGATGGTATTAAACAACACCCAAAATCAACCCTTTTCACATTGAACTGAACAGGTCTGAAGATTCTCCATGTAAAACAGCCGATAAATTTTTCAATCAAAATAGTCATAAAATTCGCATTCAGAATACCCTGCGCCAAATAACAATATTAAGCAGTCCACAAAATCGACCCCTTGTACTTTTCACGAAACTGGTGCGATGATTTCCCTTGTGAAGCAGCTAATAAATTTCTAAATTTTAGTTTTTGATATTTATATTATGTTTCAAATTCACGTTATGATTTATATTATATTGAGTGAGCTTACCACCAAAGTGCAGAAAAACCGCCTTGGTCAGCAGCAGAGTGCTGATACGTATCTTCATTTTTTGGATGATCTCGAACACGATGAGCGCCAAAAATTGAACAGATTCACTGTTACATATACCGATCATTACTGGTTATTACTACCCGGAAGACCTACAGAAATACTGAAATTTTGAATTTGAGGCAACTATGCGGAAGAAGCATCGCGATACCATTTAAGCTAGAACAAACCGTTAAACTTGAAAACAGGATATAATAGACCTTGTTCGCAATCCTTCTGCTGACAAAACAGCTAGTTTCATATCTTATACAAAAATTATTATTAGTACAATCAACCTAGCTTGTGAAGTGAAAATAGGCCCAGGTCTCAACAAGCTTCAATATTTCCTTCTTCTTCTAATGTTCTTCAAATTTCTACAATATTTTCAATTGAATATATTTATTATTGTCCTATTATCATTATGTATCATTGAAGACTTTGGTGTGGTTCTGAAATTTTTTTAATATTAACATCTTGCAAGAAACGTTGTTTTGAAACTAATTTTTCACACCTAGAAGATTCGGAAAAAAAGAATTGTCATCTTCTTCACACAATAGTTATACATACATTAATCCCATTTCAACAAAACTGTACACATAAAAAAAATTTGGTTAGAAACATGATAATATTAATTATTGAATTAAAATGTTGCAAAATTTTAACCAAAAGGAGTTTAAATTGTGATAATTTTCAAGGTATTTCTCTATTTCTACACGTGCATTTACACGTGCTTAACACAAATAAAGATTTGTAAATTTAAAATGGCTACAAAATGAATGATCTGAAAATGTACATAACATATAAAAATGAAACAATTCTCAAGGAAGAATACATAAATTTAAAAACATTGAAATTGCACTTTTTCAAATGCTGAACCATTTGAAAGTAAACAATGAAATGTTAGTAAAAAACGAATAAGTAATGTAACATTCACTTAGGGACCGTACTTAAATTACGCAACAGCTCAAGAGGGAGGGAGGGGTCAAGAGATTTTGTTACGATTTGTTACGGAAGGGGGGGGGGTCCTTCATCCATGTACCTAATTTTCGGAAATTCACAAATAAAACAAGTTACATGCAGAAATTGTACAAAAATTTAATATGAATTTAACTTTACGCGCCAAAGACAACTGGTGAGTGAAAAAGGCACCTAACCAACAACAATTCGACTACTTTTTTTTAGTTTATTTTTTTTTTATTTGAAAAATTCATCTCTCTGAGTAGAAAATTCATATTTCTTGGAAAGGAACCACGAGAAAATGAAATAATACGGGATTAAATTTCATTTTCTACACAATAGTTGAATTTTTACACAACAAAGATTTATTTTTCATCAAAAGAAAAAAATTGTAATCAAAACATGTGTTTTCAAGCGGAAAAGTCAAGAAAAGAAGTTTAATTTTTATTGAAAAAACAGCTGAATTTAGCCAACGGAGACGAATTTTTAACACAATAATTTATACTTGACCGAAACAAATTGATTATTAATTAAACAGTTGCAATTTGAACCAGAAAGAAAACAATTTCTTTGACATTTTTCTTTAACATGGAAGTTTAACTTTCAACCAAGTAGTTGAAATTTCAATAAAGAATAAACATTTATTACCAAAAAAGACACATTCACACTAAATACATAGATTTGTAACCAAGTAGTTGATTTTCGGGGTAAAAATGATCAGTATTTTGAACTAAAACAGAAATAGCTTAATTTTCGGATAAGAAAATTAATTTTCAAGCGGAAAAGAAGAAGATATCCAGTTTGATATCCAAGATTTAAAACTCGCGATAGGTAATCTCATTTGGCGACTTTCTGTACACAAATCTTAGAAAATTCTGATAACAGTTTTGGGATGGATGCTTGATTCAATATGGTACACTTGGATACAAAAATAGTATGAAATTATTTGAAAATTATACCTATAGGGTTTTTGTGTTACTGGTTTTGAATATGATGTCAAAAATTCCTATTTCTGGATGGCTTTACGGGTTCTTACGTCTCTAATTACCTTTGGAATTATTGTTATTATAGTAACTATATTTGTGTTAAATTTAATGTCAATATTATTTCTATTGAAGAGTTACATTCCAAACACCTTCTTTTGCTCAGGGTTCCCAGCCAGCTTATATTTGTGGTTTCCAAAAATAATATACCATTCTGTTGGAGTGGGGTTTAGCGAGTCTTTACCTTCAAAAGAAAAGATAGATGTGTGAATATTGAGAGATAAAAAATCAATGTCAAAACTAAAGACTAAACAATTTCAAATTGAAGAATTTAAATCTTTACAAATCGAATTTTGCATTCTTTAAGAGCTTACAATTTGAAGAAATAGCTTTTAACAATCCCTAGTTTTGAATTGAAAGTTTTTTAAGACAAAGAAATTAAATTGAACAAATATGAATATGAAATTTTGATAGAAAAGGAAAGAACAAATAGTTGCTCCGTACAAATACGGATGATGCAATATTTTTTTGCGATGTGACCGGTTAAAAAGTTTCTAAAAATAATATTTCAAGAAAAAAAATTCTCTTTACTGTAAGACGCCCAGAAAAGAAAATACTTAAATCGAAAATTTGTCAAATATAATATATTTGATACTCAAAAATTCTAAAAACCAGAATATTCTGAAGTTTAAATATCCCGAATCAAACAAATTAAACAAAAATTGTTTTTTGATATGAGAGAACATTTTTTTAATTACTGGCATTTTCAATTCAAACAAAGGTTTGTAGAAATACTCACCAAATTTAAAGAAGAAATGTGAGGGAACAAAAAATATTAGCACCAGGCCCCAAAATCACATTTCCCTTTTTGATATGTTAAAAAAATAATATGTTTACTAAGTGGGAGACTTGTCGATTCCCGACACGCATGGGTACCGCGCCTTCATACTCGTTGTTAATGTCCTGGCTTCCCTGAATGGTTTACAATTTACTATTCTCATTCAGTAATTTGTATTTCATGTGAATACTAACACAAGTTTATGTTTTTCAATTTACAGGTAGGTGAGGAAATGTACAGCAGTTATACGCAAGATTCCGAGAGCGAGAAGGCAGCACAGACGACAGCAGCAACTAAAGCGGTAAATTCTTCACTCGTGAAATTATTCTATATTCAAGATGAGAAGATCTATACCAGATCATCTTAACCTTAACGTATGGGTGGGGTTCTGAAGGATATGTGAGGTTACGTTGGTTAAGAGAGATTCTGTGAGATAAGAAGGGTACCAGGGGATAGATCGAGTCCCTGAGGCTCCTATGGGATAGAGATGTGCCCATAAACTAGAAAGTATCGAAGGATAGGTCGTATCTCGTGGAACAGGTTGAATTATAATGGTTAGGTGACGTCTCATGAAATTAGTGTGGTCTAGCGTGATAGATGGGACCCCGTGGGATAAAAAGAGTCTCCAGGTATAGGTTGGTAAGCGTAAACTAGGTGAGGTCCTAAAGTATAGATAGGGTCTTGAAGGTAGATGAGGTTCCGTGGAATAAAGGAGGATCTGCGAAATATATCGAATTTCGTGAGATAATGAGCACCCCGATGGTCCGGTGGGGTCCCGGTGGTTAGGGCTTGCTACGGAATAGTTGAGATTCCGTGAGATAAGGAGATTCCTTCGAAACAACCGTTCCTTCAGGACGCATATGACCAGCTGTACGCGTGAGTTTGATGTGGTTTCAAAGAAGAGATTAGGTCCCGAGGGATGGTTGGGGTTTCGTTGGACGGAAGAGGTCCCGTGGAATTGGAAAAATTTCGCGGAATGAATAAGTTTCCCTGATATAAGGAACGTCCTGCGGAATGTATGGGTCCCGTGGTATGATGAGAATTTGTGGGATAGATGAGGTCTTGTGGGATAGGTTATGTCCCGAGGGATAGGTGAAATCCTATCAAATAAGGGGGATCCTACTGAATCTATATTGTCTGAAGCTATATGTGTAGTCACGTGGTATGTGGGGGTTCCGAGGGTTAGTTAGGGTCCCATGGGGTAGGAAGTATCAAGATACATTTGAGGTCTCTATAATCGAGGTGCTACAAAATAAATTTGTGACAGTGGATCACAGTGAGTCCTGAGGCATAACATATTCCTTAGGACACCCGTTACCAATCTGGTACTTGTCAGTCATTTGGGGTCCTAACGGTTAGTGTGATCCCAAGGGATTGTTGGGGATTCCGTAGGATACATGTTGGTATGCGTGATTTAAGTGGGGTCCCAAAGGATAGTTTGGGTTCTAAGAGATAGTTGATGTCCTGTGGAATAGGATGGGGGGGGGGGGGGGTCCTGTTGGACAAAAATGATAATAAATAGTTTCTTACCAATCAAAGAAGAGTCTATGGCTGTGAACAGGGCTGAAATTTTGATTCGGTTATGCTCTTAGTGTAAACGATGATTCGAGAAAAACAGATGTGTGTTTATTCAAAGTTACCTTTGTCGCAGCTTTATTTACAATATGTCGAAACTTTTTAAAATTGCACAATTCTGAACATGAATAATTCTAATTTTCAAGCGTATGAGTTCGGTATAACAATTCGACTTGAATAATTTTCAGGAGGAAAAGTTTGAAAATTTGGAATGGAATACTGAACAATTTTAATTTCGGTGCATTCAGAATAAAGCCACTTAAAATTTTGAGTGTCTGAAATTTAATGGTTGATTAACAAAAGCATTAGAATGAAAATAATATTATTTATTGGAAATGGATAGAGCATTAAATGGAAAAAAAGTTCAAAAGCTTGAAAAGAAAGAATTGCATAATGGGCAAATCGCAAATCGAAGCGTCTTTGAGTCTAACATATGTTAACTTAAGAGGGCTAAATAATTGCGCATTCGAAATTTTGGCTTGATCATTACAATCTTTTTTTTTGAAATATATGTTATATAACGCTCTCTAATATTATATATACACTCATCACTATAAGTTATTTTAATCGTGAAAAAAAACATTAACAAAATTCTTAAGTTTTGAAAAAACGGAGCGGGATACTAAGAAGGAAAGAAAAAACATAAGTATTTCACCAGAGAAGATCAACAAATTTGTTACAAATTATTTTTGCAAAAGAGTATGCATCCAGTCAAATCAATATTCCATGAAGTAGTTCAAGTTTTCACGATATAGTTGAATTTTTCACCAAAAAGGATAAATTGTCAAACAAAAATTCAGTAGGTGAATTTTCAAATAAAAATAATTAATTTCCATCCAAAATTGAAATAGTTAATATTATAGTTTGAAAATGTATTTTGAAGAAATTAGTTTTAACAAACTGGATCAACTTTAAACCAGGAAATGGATTTTTTAGCGATAAAAAGATGAATTTCGAATGAAAAATTTAATAGTTGAATTTTCAACTAAAAGCAATCGATATTAAACGACAAGTCAATGAGTTAGATTTTCAGTGAGAAAATTAATATTCTGCTGAAATGAAACAAATTTTCACCAGAATAGTTGAATCTTTAACTAAATAGTAGAATTTCTTACGAAATAAGATCCGTTGTTAACCAAATTTATAGTAGCAGACTTTTCTATTTAAAAAGATTTGACATTCAATGAAAAATAGTTTAATTACCTCAATGGGCTCTATGAATTCAGTTCAAATTCAAGAAAAAAAAATTAGAAGAAAGGAACATTTCTGGAAAACAGGGGAAAAAGAAGAAATCATAAGGAATATATATTGCCACAGGAACGAAAATTTCCTTGAATCATAAAAATATATTCATAGCGTTTAGGGTCACTGCTTTTAAAATAATGCTTATAACAGAAAATTAAAGATGTGAGATCTAATATGACACTGTTTGACTCAACAATTTTACTTAATTAAAAAAAATTCATCAATAGGGTTTTTTGTTTTACTAATATCAAATTTGATGCGAAAAATTCAAATTCCAGATAGGATATATGGTTTTCTAAGCCCCGAATCTCATGCATCATAATTAACATAATCAAAATGTAATTAATTTTTTTCACAGGATTAAAATAATTCAATTTGGCATAACTTTCATTATTTCAACGCCTGCTATCAGCAGCGAAATTTATAAGAGTAATTCTCAATTCATCATGTATTTATTCAGGAATGTATATGAAGAAAATATTACACAATTTTCATAAATTGGCTGTTTATCTTGTATATAGAATAATGTATCATACAGTATAATAATAATCATGGATAAGCTGAGCTCCCGAAATGTTTCCCTCCGTATTTTTGAACATATTGAATGTTATGCCAGCTACAATTATCGTTCGGAACGAATCTTGTGAATAATCATTTCCATTTCCAGAAAGGAGTTCAATTCTGTACACCATCTTTCTCTGAGGATTCACAAATAGCCTAAATTTCACAGCATAATGATTGATATACCATTGTGTTGCATTAGGTCTTAGCGAATTCCAACCTTGAAAAAAAATTAAGATTTGTAAATGTTAAAAGATCAAAAATCAATAAAAAAATTAGAGCCTGAAATTTCAACAAATTTAATTTATTATTTTTCAAGAGTTCCCTATTTAAGGACACAGCTTTTAGAAATCACTTATATGGAATTAAAAGATTTTTAAAGCATACAGTAATTGGAATTTGTATTTTGTAACTTGTAACTTGAACTGTTTTCGAGAAAAAATTTGTTAATAAAAATTATCTAAATTGATTCGAATGCAAATGCAGAATAATTTACATCGTAAGAACATGAAATATTATTCAGAAAGGAATTCGTGCAAATATTTTCTTGGTTCAATATTTTTTTCAATGATTAAGAATGGCGCAAAAATAATATTTCTAAAAATAATATTCTCCAAGCTGTGGAACTCCATCAAAAATATAAAATGAAAATTTAATAAATAAATGAAATTATCTAAAAATATAATTTTTCCAGTTGTTCGTATTCTACTCATGTCTGAAATTTTCCTTTTCGGGGAAAGACTGAAAGATTCTGAAAATGGAATATCTGACACAGCGAAATTACCGAAAAAAAAACTTGAAAGGTAAAAGTTTCGATAATTAATGATGTTTCCAAATTTAGAAATCCAGATAATTTTTTTAAGTTTTAGAAATCTTCATAAATATTCATGTAAACTTAATTCTTCAATGTGAAAAATTATAAATTTTCCCAAGAACTTCATAATATATTTTCACATAATTTGAATGTTTCCTGCAAATTGAAAGTGATTGCCTTTACATTTTCCAGATTATATTTGGACAATTTGGAAGATATTTTTAAAAAATAATTTTAATTTTCCAATGAATCTGCAAAAAATTTCCTTATTCTCTTCAATCCTATACAAATTCTCAAAAAGCTTCCAAATTTCATTTTGAAATCTACGAAAATATATAATTTGTTGAGAATTTTTTGAAATATTTCCAAAGAGTAAATAATTTTTCAAATTTTTTCAGAACTTTTAAATAAATAAAATAAAATAAAATCATTGAATAAATAATAAAATAGACTAACTTATTTTTTTATCAATTATTTAAATTAGTAATATTCATCTCACATGATTGATAGAAGATATTCGTATGATCAACTTGATAGAATTTAATAAATAAAGTAACCTAATTCTCATTACTAGAAATATATTTGAGAATGATCCGAATTTTTCCTGCAATATTAAAAGAAATTCTACAAAATGAAGAAGTGCCCTTAAATTTTTTAGATTGTTTTTTGACAATTTTGAAAATCTTCTCAAACGTTTAATTTTTTTCATTCTTGTCTTATAGTACATTATTCGAAATAAAAACGTATTTTAATTTCCGTAGAAATGTTGGGAATTCGAAATTTTTCCTATTTTTTTTTTTTATTTCTGCGAAATAAAAAAAAAGACGAAATAAAAAAAAATTAAAGTGTCGAAATAAACAATAATTTCAATTTCCGTAAAAATGTTAAGAAAATTTGTTCATTGTCCTGGATCCTATCAAATATGTCAAAAAGCTTTCAAATTTTATTTCGAAATCTTAAAAAATATGTAATTTGCTTGCAATGTTTTAGAATATTTTCAAGCTGTGTATAATTTTTTAATCTTCTTCAGAACTTCTACACATCTTTCAGAATTATTCGAATTCTTCCTATTTTTTTTCAATCCTGCAAAATAAAAAAGTGACTTGAAATTTTAAAAATTCTTTTTCGAAAATTGAAAAAATAATGCTGATTTCACGGAAAAAATTCAAGTCAGTTTAAATGATATCCCGGATTGTAGAAATTTTAGAAGAAATTCATTTTGTAAATTATTTTCTATCGAAAATATTCTTAACCCGGGTTCCCTACTCACTGGGTCGTGGACAACCCAGAGCGTAGATTTCTGCGCCTGCGCACTCCTGCACTCGTCGCACAGTGGGGAGAGGGCCAATTACCTTTTCAATATTACTATTGAATACTTCAGCATTTTTCGAAATGCATTCTATTCAGGAACGTTCAAAGAATATCTGTATTTTTTTTTTTAGATTTTTCCTAACGTCGCTCTCATTCTGGGGACAGGTCAAAGTGGATCCCTGAAGAAGCGGGCCGGAAAGCCCTGTTTTTTCTGGCGTTTTGCCCTCTAACTATTGACAAAAATGCTGTACGACAAAAGTGAACATAGCGTTGCAGCCGGAAAACTTTAAGCTTCCAGAAGGTTTTTATTAGACATTCAAGACATTTTTTTTGTGCGAGTAGCAATCAAAAAAAGTGAGGGCCACGAAATTTGGACCCGACTGATATAATACTTTCCTATTTCACTGGTTCTACACGTACTAAAAGTCATAATGAACATTGACTTACCTGCCATATTCGGCGGTTTGACTCCAATAAGCTCTCGTTCCTGACTTACATATGCCACCAATATTGTGCCTTGTAGATCAGCAGAACGGATTAAAAAACTGTTAAGTCTGTAAAATGGGCCTTGAGGAATACGACAGTTTGGAAAGTAAGCTTTCCGCACTGCTCTTCTTCTATCTAGCCACACTTGAATTGGGATCATCCCATAAAAAACAGTTCTGCTTGCTGGGCGAAGATCTGGTTGTACAGTTACATAACCTCCTGTCACTGCCCCTCGGGCTCTTCCATTTCGTTTGACAGTTCTTATAGGACCTCTTTTCCCATCCACTGCATTCCATCCTGTGAAAAAGAACAGAAAGTCCATAATTTAAAATGATAGCGTTCCAGGATCACCCATTCCAAATTAAATGTTTTTTAAAGCAAAGAATAATCTACTAATTCAACTGGTAACAAATCGTCCAAAGTAGGCACCATGAGCCTACAAAGAAAGGGCTTCGTAGCCAACTAAGACATCAAATAAGTTTGATCTGGTATGGGGTGAAGTCGGATATCACAATAAAAACGTAATGTAATCATTACATCGATTTCAGAGTAATCTTTACCGGCAACAAAAATTAACTTCACGGCGTAAAGTTTATCCACCACATGGAAAATATTTAACATGTCAACTGTATTAAATCTTGTTTTGTTTTGATGCGAAGGAATGGAACTGTGTCCACTTAAAAATTACCCGCAACAAATATTGACATCCGTTTTTTCTGTGATAGTATGAGGTAAAGTCAGCTGGGGCACATGGTAGAGTCGATTTAAGTACAGGGTATATCCTATAAGGTCACGTGGTAAATTCGCGTAGTCGAACACAGGGTAAAGTCCGCTAGGGTATGTGGGAAATGATATTATAGTCCAATACAAAGTAGACTTTACGTTACAAATTGAAATAGTGTAAAATTTACAAAAGTTCACATTAGTGTCTACAGTGAACTTTTGGAAACTTTAGACTATTTCAATTTTTAACGTAGAGTTCACTTTGTATCGGACAATAATATACTATCCCACGTACCCTAGGCGACTTTACTCTTTGCTCGACTACCAGAATTTACCACGTACCCCTATGGGATTGACCCTCTACTTTAATCTACTTTAACATGTGCTTCAGCTGACTTTACCCCAGACAAATAGGCGACTTTACCCCATACCATAATCAACATTACTGCCTGTCCCATTGGTGGGAGGCCAGGCATAAGTTGTGCGGGAAGGGAAGTAGGTATGGTATGGGGTATAGTCAGCTGGCACACATGGTAAAGTCGATTTAAGTACAGGGTATATCCTATAAGGTCAAGTGGTAAATTCGCCTAGTCGAACACAGGGTAATGTCGGCTAGGGTACGTGGGAAAGTATATTATAGTCCAATACAAAGTAGACTTTACGTTACATATTGAAATAGTGTAAAATTTACAAAATTTCACAGTAGTGTCTACAGTGAACTTTTGGAAACTTTACACTATTTCAATTTGTCACGTAAAGTCTACTCTGTATTTGATTATAATATACTATCTCACGCACCCTAGGCGACTCTACCCTTTGCTTGACTACCAGAATTTACCACGTACCCCTATGGGATTGACCCTTTACTTTAATCTACTTTAACATGTGCTTGAGCTGACTTTACCCCACACCAGAGCCGACTTTACCCCATACCATAATCAACATTACTCATACAGGGTAAATCCTACAAGGGTATGTGGTGAAATCTGATAGGAATTACGTTACTTTGAATTTTTTGTATGAATTTTTGTTTTTGAAAATAGCACATGACAGAATTCTTTATTCGATTTCAATCAAATTTATAGGTTTTATGTAGAATTAGGTACCATTTTTTTCTGCAAAAATTCATAAAAAAAGTAAAAATTTCAAGTGAAAAAATGTCAACATTTTTTTTGATTTTGATATCTCGATTTGAGCTGGTGCTTCTTTTCTACTTCTTCTTGTGCAAACTGTTTCTTATGGTTTCACCTTTCATCAAAGAAACAAACAATCCAGATAATTTTCAATGGAATAGATTATTTTCCAACCAAAGGGATGAATCTTCAACCGAAAAAATGAATTAATAACAAAGTCGAATTTTGAACAGAAGATATGATTTTAGGCCGAAAATACAAAGTAGCAATTAAGAAAGACTCTTCAGTCAAGAAAGAAAAAAATTTCAACAAAATTGTGGAATTTTTTAACCAAAAAGGCGGATTTTCTACAAAACATTGAAATTTATTCGAAAAAAGATAATTTTCAATGAAATTATTCATTTTTTCACCGAAGAAGTGAATCTTCAAGCGAAAGAATTTCTATTAACGAAAAAGAATTTTTCACCAAGCTCGATGAATTTTCAAACCAAAGAGAAAAATTAGCGACAAAGGAAGATCTTTCAGTCAAGGAAAAAAATCAACGAAATTGTGGAATCACCAAATGAAAAAGGCTAATTTTGACTACAAAACATTCAAATTTTCTAAAAAGAAAATTATTTCCGATAAAATGAGTCAATTTTCCACCAGAGAGATGAATCTTCAATCGGAAGAATAAATTACTAACAAATTAGAATTTTCAACCAATAGGAATGAATTTTCAAACCAAAGAGACAAATTAGCAACAAAGAAAGATTTGTCTGTCAAAAATGAAAAAAAAATTCCAAGAAAATTGTGGAATTTTCAAACCAAAAAGCCCAATTTCCTACAAACTATTTGAATTCTCTAGAAAAAAAAAGATAATTTTTAATGAAGTGATTTAATTCTCCACCAGAAAGGAGAATCTTTAACCGAAGTGACCAAATAGCAATTAAAAAAGATTTTTCAGTCAAGAAAGAAAGAAAATTTCTACAAAATTCTGGAATCTTCCAACCAAAAAGGCGAATTTTCTACAAAACGTTCAAACTTTCTACAAAAAGGATAATTTCCAATAAAATGATTCAATTTTTCTTCAAAGAGGTGAATCTTCAACCGATGAAATGAATTAATAACAAAGTAGAATTTTCAATCAATGTAGTTGAATTTTCGAATCAAAGAGACAAATTAGGAAACCAAAGAAGATTTTTCAGTCAAAAAAGGAAAAAAATTTGCACGAAATTGTAGGAATTTCATACTAAAAAGGCAAACTTTCTATAAGACATTTGAATTTTAACCAAAAAGATCATTTTAAATTTATATAGACGAATTTTCTACAAACCAGTTGAATTTTCAACAAAAAATATAATTTTCAGTTTATTGAAAATTATCTTTTTTGTGGAAAATGCAATTGTTTAGTAGAAAATTTGCCTTTTTCGTTTGAAAATTCAACAATTTCCTTGAATTTTTTAATCTCTCTCCTTGACTGAAAAATGTTTTCTAGTTTCTGGTTTGAAAATTCAGCTCTTTTGGTTAAAAATGCGACTTTGATAATAATTCATTTTTCGATTGAAGATTCATCTCTTTGGTTATACAAAGTACTTGTTCGAAACGAAAATTCAAAATCAAAAATTTGTGGACAATTTTTTAAATACAATTTTGACTCCTTTTCCTTTAATTTTACTACAATGTTTTACCTAGCCAACAATATTATTTTCCCCAGTTTAGAAAAAATTGCTCTGATCGCTATTAAATCTGGTTTTTCTGAGCTTGAACCTCGCCAACCTCACTAGAAGCAATTTGAATCTTCTTCTGATTCAAAATATTAAAATTTTCATTTCAGGAGGCATCTAATGGGGCTAAAATTTTGACTCGCGTATGCTCGGGAGGTAAACAATGATTCGAGCATAAGAGATTTGTTTGGATTTAACGTTCTCTTTGCCAAAGATTCATTGACAATACGTCGACACTTTTTAGGATTGCACAATTCTGAAAATAATATCATGTATCAGAAATGTTAAAAGCACCAAATAAGAAAAAAAGTTCAAGAGCGTTAAAAAGAAAAATTGTCAAATTCGACAAATCGCAAACCAAAACGTCTTTGAGTCTCACGTACGTTAATTTGAAAGGGTCCAATAATTGCTTATTATGAACTTTAGCTTAATATTTCTTAATTTTTTCTTTTGGAAGTATATGTTATATTTCATATATACATTGATATTTATATTACATTAAGTAAACTTACCACCAAAATGCAGAAGAACTGGGATAATAAGGCACAGAATGCTGATACGGATCTTCATGTTTTCAGATGATTTCTTAAATGCTGAATGAGGAAGATCGAATATATTCACTGTTATATGTACTAGTCAGTATCCGGTATTGTTACATAGGAAACCTGCAGAATCACGAAAAAATTTTATATGCCTAGACTACGCGGAAGAAGAATTGCGAAATCTTTGAAACTGGAACAAAATGTTTGAATCCGGAATAAGATTTAATAGACCATGTACGTGATCCATCTACTAATAAAATAGCTATTTTCACATATCAGGTAAACATCATTATCAGTACAATCAGCCTGGCCTGTGTAATAAAAAAATTTTAATTGATTTTTTTCTTTTAATTTATTCTTCAAGTTTCTACAATATTCGCAATTAAATATATTACACGTCCTCCCCACATTACTCTCTTCCTCACCGTGGGTCACGCCTAACCAAAAAGCCTAATCTATAAGAATGAAAGTTACATTTATTTTATGATTTCAATTGAAAAATCATCGATTTCATCAGAGATCATCCAGAAGGTTTTTGAAGTAAAACTTCTTTTAGAACGGGGTGAATTTAAAAAAAACGACAACTTTCTATACCTTCTCTCTGTGATCACGTCTCCCTTTTCTGCGGTGATTCTCAATAGCACAAAAGACTCTTCTTCGACATCCCCACTATCTCTCATTCTCTGTACCATCTTACTATGCGATATCCCTACTACTCAACCAGTCTACAAGCTTCTTCGCACTTAAGCGCGTCCTTAACGTATTATTGTACTATATGACGCATAGCGTACGTAAACTTTTACGTCTAACGTGTGGCCCCACTACTACACGCATTTTTTTAAAATACTGTTCGCGTCCTTTACGCTCGCACGTGTTGTGAGTTTGATCTTTGCACCTTCGGTGCACCCTGGATGGCAAG
The DNA here is from genome assembly GCA_932178445.1 of Andricus quercusramuli. Lineage (NCBI taxonomy): Eukaryota > Metazoa > Arthropoda > Insecta > Hymenoptera > Cynipidae > Andricus > Andricus quercusramuli. The sequence goes on along the minus strand of CAKNXH010000298.1, from coordinate 105,465 downwards.
TTGAGTTGGCGCCTAGAAGGAAGGGACGCATGCTTGGGCCTCCCTTAAGCAATGGAGTACGGTTGCTATAGAGGGGGAGAGAGACCCCATTGAATGAGTATCGAACCGTGATTCGAGGCCTGCAGACGTGAGACAAGTGGAGCTTGCGGCAGCCTGTGGTGCTTGACAGAGGTGAGCCTCTGTAGGTGATTGTGATGATCTTTAATTGTAGACCCAGTGATATGCTCTGGATTTGTTGAGCAAGTGACGATCTTTAATTGTAGACCCAGTGATATCCTCTTCATTTGTTGAGAAAGTGATGATCTTTAATTATAGACCCAGTGATATGCTCTGCATTTGTTGAGCAAGTGACGATCTTTAATTGCAGACTCAGTGATATGCTCTGCATTTGTTGAGCAAGTGACGATCTTTAATTGTAGACCCAGTGATATGCTCTTGGTTTGTTCAGCAAGTGACGATCTTCAATTGCAGACTCAGTGATATGCTCTTGGTTTGTTCAGCAAGTGACAATCTTTAATTGCAGACTCAGTGATATGCTCTTGATTTGTTGAGCAAGTGACGATCTTTGATTGTTGAGTGTTCGAGAGTGATGAGAACTGACTCTTCGAGAGTGGCAAGGTGTTGCCTCTGATATACCATTCATGTTGAGTATGCTTTCGAGTTCTGTAACTTTCAGGATGAGGTAAGAGAGATCTCTCTTAGGCTTGAGTTCACAACCAGTGTGTAATTAGTTTGATTTGAATTGTGCTCAATGTTAATTAAAGTGTTAGAATGATTTCGAATAAAGGTGCTCGGCCTCATAGGCTTGCCCGGGCTTTTTTACAAATCGTGAGGGTTTTTATGCCGAGGCAAGTTGTTGTTGAATAGTATATTACCGCGAAGATTGCTGCATTTTCATTTCTGAGAACCCGTCCACTCATTTCTTACGAATTCTTCTTATAAAATATTTGCAAGGGTTTATCTGATATAAACCTTGGTGACCCGGGTGAGGAATGAGTGGTCAAGGTTCATTGCGTTGTCGGACTTTGCTTTATCGCTTCGGACGTCGAGCAGGTGAAGGGCAGAATCGAAGTTTACTGTTGACAGTTTCGCTTTAATTGACAGCTGTAAGTGTGTCGTCTGGATTTTCTCGGGTCAGCTTGCCATTTATAGAGATGGATTGTTCATATCCGTAGATGATTTAAGGGATTCGCAGCAAAATGCACGTATGGAACAGATAGAGCGCGCGGGTTCGCGTCTGAAAAGGTAGACCACCCAACTCATTCAATAAAAGTATGATTGATTCGCGCAGTGACGCTCTCAAAGGGATTTGGTCAGAGGCAACTGAGGCTCACTCAGAGGTAATGGGTCGAGAGGACCTTGAGGCTGATCCTTACATTACTAACAGCATTCTTCCTAGAATGGAAAAGGCATATGAAGATCTTTTAGACGAATTACTGACTATGTTATCCCGATTCGAGGGCAATGTTGAGCCTCCTATTCAAGGTCACGGCGATATCTCAATAGATAAATTGGACACAGCAAAGTTACCGAAACTTGATCTTCCAAAATTCCCCGGTAATTATGAGGATTGGGAGTGGTTTTCCGATCTATTCACTTCACTCGTGCTTTCAAAAAAGGCAACGGACGCTACCAAATTGAGTTATCTTAAGCTTTGTTCAACGGGAATAGCTGTTAAAGAAAAAATAAAAGCTGTTGTGCTTTATATTGAAAGTTTATCCATTGTTTTTTAGTCCCAAGATATTGTATTTTGAATCTAAAATAATCCCTGAATTTCCCTACGTCCCCCGGTATTAATTAAGAAAGTATTTTTCTATAACCTCCAAAAATTATGTTCAATTTGTGAATCGAAGAATATTGTTTAGCCCATTTGTTTAGTCTTGGAAAACCGAGACGAAAGATCGCATTTAGTTTAAAATTAATTAGGTCCTCCATTTTATATAAATCTTTTGTCTTCCCCCCCCCCCCCTTCACTCAATCGTTTCTGCCCTTCGACTATTTTATTATAATCCTGTTTGTAACTAGAATTATGTTGCCATGGTAAAATACAAATTATATGGCGCAAAAATAATTAATTTGTTCATGATTATTGTTAGATTAATTTAAATTTGTTTTAATTCCGATTTGAAGAACCAGCCCTTCTACCATTTCCCAGAGACTGGGCTAAGCTAGTCCGAACTTTAGTTTCCAGTTACTAATTCTAGCTTTTCATTTTATTTTAAATTTTATTCGAAATTCTTCATTTGAATTATCTCCCAAAATAATTGTGTCACATTTGTGATTGGTCCGTGAAGGATCTGGCTCCCGCTCTTATTTGATAAACAAGATAAGAAGAGAATTTAATTTTCATTAGAAATCAGTACTGTTGTATAAATGAACTAATTTGAACAAATTGGTTTGGTTATACCATTGAACCCCTGTCATATCAAGATTGTAAAAAATTCTTATCTTCTGAAATTTGTTTAAACAATCAGAGGGCAGTGATTTTAAGTAGAGGATAGGCTACTTCATGCCTATAATTTCACAATATGATATGCTTATTTGTGTAAACTTGTTTCATTACTTTAAAAAAGTCTTGAGTAAATTTATTTATTTGTATCAAGCGATTAGTTGCTTTCCACTATTGAATTAGGAAATATCTTGACTAGTTGAAATAGTAATTTCCTACTAATCTTTGGTGGCTCGTTTCTCATCGATCGATTCTCTGGAATTTGACTCGTGATTAGTTCAATTCGAACAATTTCGATTGAGAGAGACATCAAAGCATTCTTGGCATTAGGAAAAAAGCTGTAAAATAAAAATAATCTTCTCAAGGAATTCGATTGAATACGTATTTTAGATGATGCTTACTCAAGGCAACTGATTTTGACATTGACCCATTGTCATTTCATGATTCCGGAAAATTCCTATTTTTCTTATCTTTGTTCAAACAATCAGAAGAAAATGTTTGCGAATTGAGGCAGGCTATGTCATGTTTACGATTTCACAATATGACCTTATCTTTTCAATAGAGTTAAGAATGTAACACCATCAAGTTATTTTATCAAACTCCCAATTTCCATCTTGAAAATTCGCAATAACTTTCTCCTGGAAATTATCTTTTTAGTTTCAAATTTTATTATTTGTTTGAAAATTGGACAATTTTCTTGAAAAGACATGATTTTTTTTTTAATTCAACTGTTTTGTTGGAAATTTCTCTTTTTGAGTTAAAAATTCAACTCTTTCTGAATGATATCAACCTTTTGTTTGAAATTCATATTTTCTTGCTGATAAGTCAACCGAAATATCTTTTTGATGAAAAATATTCTTTCTGAATATTTTATCTTTTCAATTTAAAAGTTCATATTTTTTAACCCTTGTTTGACACACTGGGGTGAAAAACACCCTACCACCATTTTTCCTTACTTTAATGATTATTTAATTGATACTCAATTTCAATTTGTTGATGTATAACCTACAAATTCCTTTAAAGTAAGCTCTCAAGATTATTTGATACAATTTTCGAGTAAGAATATTCAATAGATTATTTTTTAAAATAATTTTCGTCGCTATTGTGTAGAGCACCTCAGAAGACTGTCAAGTAAGGGTTAATAGAAATATTGTATCTTTCCCGGACTAAACTCGAACTTTTTTGCTGAGAATTCAACTATTTCCTAGAAAATTTACTTTTTGTTTGGAATTAGTATTTTCCTGTAGAAAAGTCTATTAAAATCCTTTCAGATAAAGCATCAACTATTTTTTTGTAATTTCTTTTTTTTTTTTAATTCATCACTTTAAAGATAAATTTCATCTTTCTTGGATAAACATGCAACTATTTGGTTAGAAATAAAACTATTTTGTCAAAAAGTCATACTATTGGTTACAAATTCTGTTGTTTTGTTGAAAATTTGACTATTTTGTAGAAAATTTATATTTTTGTTAAATTTAATATCAAGGGGGAATATTACATTATTTTTTTCAATTTATTTTTTAAAATAAAAAATGTATCTGTTCAAAGAGAAATTTTATCTTTCTTGGACAACCATGCAACTATTGGGTAAAAAATAAAAATATCTTGTTAAAAAGTCATAGTTTTGGTTGAAAATTCTGTTTTGTTGAAAATTTATCTATTCCGTAGAAAATTTATTTTTTGTTCAAAATTCATATTTTGGTTTTAAAAAAAGAACTCAAAGCTTTTCTGGATGGAAGCTCACCTATTTCTGAAAAATGTGTTCTCTTTTTAAATAAAAATTCGTCTCTTATTAGAGAAATTTAATCTTTTTTGTGTGTAAGAATGCAATTTTCGGGTAGAAAATTGTTTCTTGGTTAAAAATTCATATGTTGATCGTGAAGAGTCAACTAAAATCTTTTATAATAGAAAATTCAGCTATTTTTTTCAATTTATATATTCTTGATTTATAAATTCATTTGCTTATGCAGGAACTTTTTTTCATAAAAAAAGCAATTTTTTTGTTAAAAATTATTCTTCTTTGCTTGAGTATTCTGTTATTTTGTTTCAAAGATTTGGTTGAATCACTTCGTTGAGAAATTATTTGTTTTTAAGAGTTATATTTTGAGTTAAAAATTCATCGCTTCGGTTGAAAGTTTAACTATTTTGTTGAAAATTAATATTTTTGAATTGAAAATTCAACTACTTGAGTGAACGGTGAACTACATTTTCAAAATTTTATTTTTTTCATTGAAGGCTCATGTCTTTGGTTAAAAATTTAACTGTTTAGTGGAAAAAGTCTTTTTTTTAGTTTAAAATTAATTTTTCAACTGAAAATGTAACTTTTCCATTTTTTAGCACTCATCTTTTTTAGCTGAAAATTCTCCTTTTTCGGTAAATCAGAAGATTCCTTAGTTTAAAATTTCATTTTTGTTTGGTAAAAATGCATCAGTATCGTGAAATAATAATTTTACGCTAAAGTCATATTTTTTGTTTGTAAATTCAATTCTTGTGAAGAAAATTTGTCGTTTGACTTGAAGGTTCAAAAATTTGTGTAATATTTTCTTTCTTAAGTGCAAAATCTTTGTTTGTTGAAAATTCTCCTTTTTGGTTTCAAAAAACTTTTTTTTGGTATAAATTTCATGTTTTTCGATTGAAATGTGAAGTACGACTTTATATTTATATTTTTAAGATAGGGAATCTAAGAATACGGAAATAGAAAAATACGGAATTTATATTTTTAGGATGAAAATTCAATTATGTTAAAATTTTAAAAATGTCTTGTTGAAAATTCAAGTATTTTGTTAAAACCCATCTTTTATAGTAAAAAATACATTTTTTTTATATTTAGGATAAATTGATAAATTTGTGAATTTCAAGTTTGTATCTGAAATACTGTTTTATTCTGTTTGTATAAGATTTTGTGTTGAGAGAATTGCAAGTCTAATATGCTGGTGTTTGAATATTAATTATCAAGGAAAATGAAAAATTGGTCAAGGCAAAATAAGGGAATTTTGGAAACGAAGTTCTCATGCACCCTGCTAGTTGCAATTTCCTATGGGGAATAAAGAAAACATACAACAACAAAAATTCGAAAATCATGCATGATGATCAATATGGCTTTCTTATGATTTCAAAAGAGGTAAAAAGTTCCACAATTGCGTCTTTTTATTGAACTTGTTTATTTTTCACGGTTTCCATGCTTATAACTTTGTATAGATAATTATTTACAGCTTTAAATGATTTTTTTTTATCAAACAATCAGTTTTCCACGACTGAATTAGAAAATATTTGGACAACTTGAATTAATAATTTTCTTTAAATCTTTAGTGGCTCACTTTTCGCTAATTGAATCTAAATGATTTCACTAGTAATCAATAACATTTCAACAATTCTGATTTTGAAAGAAAAAACGCTTTGAAAGTCAAAAAGAGATCGCTTATATTTTTAGTTTGAAAAAATTCATTTTCAACCAAAATAAAACAAATCTTTAACGAAATAGTTAAACCCTCAACCCAATTTCAATTTTCAGTGTGACGTCGTTTTTGAATGGTCCCCAAGTTATTAGTTTGAATCCCTATTTCTTAAAATCATTCAAGTGTCGTTTTAACTCAACACAAATGTGTATTATTTCTTAAAGAGAATTTCTTTGTTTTTAAAATACTTTTTTATGAGAAATACATATTGCCTTCCTCATAAATCTTTTGTCAAATTTTCATGAAATTCTACTTATAGAATTTAGAGTCACTGTTTTCAAATATAATCCCCAAAACAGAAAATCGGAGATTTCGGATTCAATATGAAACAATTCAAGTCGAGAACTTTACTAACTCAAACAAAATTGGATCAATAGCGTTTTCTGTGTTACTCATTTCAAATTTGATGAAAAAAATTCAGATTTCATGATGGCTATATGGTTTTTACGTCTTTATTCTCTTAAATTATATTTAAAATGAGAGTGTAAAAAATGTTCTTCAAAGAATGTCCTGAAATAATTCAATTTTGCAGTATTCGTATCATATAAACGCCTGCTACTGGGGGGTTGCAAAACGAACTGAAATCCCCTTTATCTGTTCGGTAATACAATAAACACCTAGCATTTTACTTTCACTATTCAAAAAACTAACAGATAATTATAAGATTGATTTTTAGTTTATCATGTGCTTATTCAGGAATTTACATGACAGAAATATTAAACTATTTTCATAAATTTGTTGTTTATCTTATGTAAAGAATAATCTATGCTACATTATAATAATATTCCTTCTTGAGCTCAACTCCGGGAATGTATCCATTCGCATCTCTGTATACCAAAAATGTTATGCCAGCTACAGTAAACTCTCGGGCCGAATGTTGTTTATAGCCAATTACATTTCCAGAAGGAAGATCCATTTCATAAACCTTTTTTTTATCAGAATTTACAAATAGCCTGAATTCTGTGCCATAAAAGTTTATATACCATATTGCTGGAGTAGGTTTTAGGGATAACTGACCTGCAAAAGATAAGAAACATTTTTGAAAGTTAAAAGATTAAAAACATATTTCAGAATTGAAGAATGAAAGCCCAACAAATATAAATTGGTGTTCTGCAATAGTTCCTAGTTTAGGAATGTAGATTTTACAAATCACTCATTTTAAACTAAAAGCTTTTTAAAGCATTGAATTGCAATAATTGAATAATACTAAAGGAAAAACATGTGAATTGAAACGCCCTGTCGATGGTTAGAGTAGAACAGGGCGAGGCAACCAGTGGGGCGAGGCAGCCAGTGGGGCGAGGCAGCCAATTCCGTCTTATTCCCGCAGCGTTAATTGAAATCGCGCGCTTTCGTGACGTAAGGTCGGATAGGTGAGTCCGCTGTATTTGCCAAAAGTTGAGATTCATGACTGTCGCAGTAAGCAAAAATCAGCGTCATTTGTGAAAACCTACTAGCAGAAGGAACATTTTCGTGATTTACGTTTGTTCATCCTTCGTGTATAGGTTGTGTAAAAAAATTTAGGTGAGTATTTTCTGCAGTAGAATTTCGTGCTTAATATTTCAAACTTCTAACACCATACATAATTTGATATAATTTCGATTAAGTGCTCTGCACTCCAAAATGTGGCGTTCTGGCTGCCTCGCCCTGTTCTACTCTACGGAATTTTCCGTAGCTCCGACCCCTTCCCCAACTCGTTCACGGCTTGCCTTACAGGAAATTCTGTCACCGTAGAGAATGCCAAATTGAAACTATTTACAATTTATCATTGTTTTAACTATTTTATCTTAGAATGAAGATAGAAAGTCGCTGTTTAAAAAAAAATCTACTTTTTGTCCAATTTTCAATCAGACAGAGGTTTTCTGAATTTTTCAACTTTTGTCCATTCTTCAATTGGAGTTAAGTTATAATGGATTAAATTTAGCAAAAATAATTGTATTAACAATTTCCTTATATTGCTAATAATATTCGACTTGCTTAGTGGCAGAAAGTTGCGGAAATGTTTAACTTTGCTTTGTTTTCTTACTTACAAACAAATGATGAATAAACATGAGAGAGAGGCATATTTCAAACTACCCCCTTCTTCTCTATAAACATATTTTTCTGGCGGGGGGTTGATACCAAAAAAAGTTCAATTCAAAGTTTTTCCTTTACTCTTCGCAATAAACTTCTTTTTGTAACTAGAAGCAAAACTTTGACAAGTCATTCACACACCTGGTACTCCCACTCGCTGTTAATTATTTCATTCTTTGTTCTTGTCTCTTGTATGAGATAGCTTTCTTGTTTCATTTCATTATTTCCAATATTGGGAGAAAAACAAAAACATTTCACACAAACAAGTAAAATATAATTTCAAAAATGATTCATGTTAATGTTTACTTACCATTTCTTCATAACTAAAAAGTAAAAGGAATACTAAATATTTCAGACAAGAAACAACTTTTCAGCATAACTTAGGAGAATACAGTAAAAAACAATAATCAATTGTTTAAATAAGCAAGTTTGTTAACTTTCATTAATTATAAACTCACTAAGTAAAAAGCGGGTAAACAGTTGAACGTTTTAGAAGAAGCCGCAACTATATTGCAATAATGAAGATGATAGTTATAAACACTCATAATTTGTTTAAATAATCATTTTCGCTGAACTAAATTTATTATTAACTCGAACTATGTGGAAATTAGGCAAACAATTGTAAATTTCAGAAAAAAACTAAACTTTCTACCATTATTCAAATTGAGTTTTATATAAAATCATTGCTCAAAACAATAATAAATTGCTTAAACAATTTACTGAACATCTGATTATCAGTTGAAGAATTTTAAGAATGCAAGAAAATCATTATTAGCGCCAAAACTAACAGAACCCATTTTTGCACTTATGGGGCTTTTTGGAACCCTATAAAACGGACTTATGGGGATGATATTTGAAAAGTCAGATTTTATTTTTATTCTATAGCTAATTGTGAAAAGAAATATTTAGTTTCAACTCGATTCAGCTAGTGCTGAGGATTTTAAATAAAATTTACAAAAACATCCTTCTTTCCTATGGGAAATACGTGTTAAACTTCATGGGGCTCACACCACATCTAAATATCATTATTTTTAAAAACGAAAAGGAGGATTTCTTTTTTTGTAGATTCGAACGAATTTCCGGGCGTTATTAACAAAAATTTGAAAAGAAAATTTGGAACACCCTATTGCGCATTCTGTTGAAAAAAAAATTGTTATTAAACATTTTATTGCATCTTGTGCCGTTTTTTCAGACATCTATTAATTTTTCATTTTTTATGTTATTTCTTACAAATGAAACAAAAACTATGCGTGCTATCGAAAATTTTTAATGGAAAATTGGTTTTTCTCTTCAGTTGAAGTTTTTCTTGTGACTTGTGTAGTTTTTCCACAAAAATTTCTTCATTTTTATTTTTCACGATTAGGACAAAAACTATTCACCCTATAAAAAAAAATGATTTAACATTTTTGGTCCATTTATTTTCTTGTAGCTCATGTCGTTTTTCCAAAAATTTAATTTCTTTATTTTTTAATGTAATTTTTTTGAAACAAAAAATAAGCATTGTAACAAGAAAGACTCTTGACAAATTTATAGATCTCTTTTTGGTGCATTATTCTTGTAAATTAATATTTTTTCTTATCTTGCATAGTTTGACCGCAAAATGAAATTTTTTATTCTTTTTTCTTCATGTTTGAAACCAGGACCGTTGGTCAAAAAATGCTGATTGACCAACTTGATCTTTCTTTTTGATCCCTTAAACTGTGTGTAAAATTGCAACCTAATCTGATCAGCCTTTCAAAAGTTACCCAGGTACCAATTTAAATTTCCCGCCCATTCAAAGCATTGGTTCTGCATTTGGTCGGTTTGCAGCGCTGGCGCTACCCTTTCTCGCAACTGATTAACTTTTGAGACTTGAGGAAATAAATACATTTTTTGTATAGGCTCATGCAATTTTGTTTCAAAATTCCAATTTTCCAAAAAAAAAGTTCTCAGTACCAGCGAAATCTCCACGGCTTTTTAAATTTTGATACAAATGAAAAATTTTAATATAGAATCGACTTCTAACTCGATTATGTTGATTAGATCTATTTTCATTCCAGACACTGAATTCTCTGTCAAACATTTGCCGCATTAATTTACTTTTTTTCGAAGCAGAGAATCGCAGCAAACATGAACCTGCGTTTTAACCTAGGTTAAAGTATATGTCTAGACCTAGGGTAGACCTAGTTTTTTCTTCTGGCCACTTGGACCAAGTCCTAAGGAAAGAACAGATTTTTTTCGGGTAGTGTGCTACGTGGGAATTGACTGATTCACTGGTTTTACGCGTACCAAAAATCATATTCTATATTGATTTACCTGCTTTGCTGAATGGTTGGACTCCCATAAGCTCTCCTTCCTGATCCACAAATGCGATCAATCTTGTGCCTTGTAGATTACAATGGCGGATTAAAAAACGGTTTTGTTTTATAAAATCGCCTTCAGGAATGTAACATTTATCAAAGGTAGCTTCCGACACTCCTGTTTTATTTTTACTTGACCACACTCGAATTAGAATCATCCCATAAAATACAACATAACTTGGTAGGACTGGTTTCCGTCTCATAGTCAAATCTCCTCCTTCCAATGTCCCCGGGGCCATTCCGTCTCGTCTAGCAGCAGTTCGTATGGGACCTCCTGATCCTTCCACTGCGTACAATTCTGTCAAATCAAAACCAAGAATTTCAATCTTGAAGAGACTAAGTACACGGTGAAAAAACTCCGGGGTTTAACGCAAGAGAGTTCAAGGCATTAACGCATGGACTATTCATCAGGTGGATATCGCAGGCGCCTCTTGTTTTATTTCCAAGAGCCTCCACGGACTTTCTCGGTGAGTCTCCTTGCGATTTGCCTTTAGGCCACGCCTACCGCCTGTTGACACGTTCGCACCACTAAATGTTCGCAGGAGGCGTGGCCTGAAGGCAAATCGCAAGGAGACTCACCGAGAAAGTCCGTGGAGACTCTTAGAAATTTTGCTCGCACTTTTGGAATTTATGCGTGAGAAATGATCACGCGCTAATGCCTACATTTTTCTCTCCGTGTGTTAATCTTAAAACTAACGGTTTAACAATTCTGAACTGACGTTTTGAAAATAAAAAAAATTTTATTTGGAATTATGCACGAGTCTGTAATTTAGAAAGATAGCGTTCCAGAATCAATAATTCGAAATTCAGAGTGTTTCAAAGCAACGAAAAATCTGCTGAATCGTCGCATAAAATCAGCCAAAGTAGGCATCATGAGCCTACACAAAAATGGGTTTTGTAGCATATTATGACATTCAATCAGTATTTTGAATCCCGTCGTACGTTCTATCTCCGGCAACTCTCTTTCATCCTCATTTATCATACCATATCCTATCCTATGCTATCCTACCCATTTCTTAGTAAGACTTTTTTTTCGTAAGGACTTTGGAGGTCCAAAGAAGGGTTTCGATTGAGCCCATTTCTAACCCAAAAAGTGAGAAAAATTGACTGATGTGCAAATTGAGAGGACTAAAAGAGGGCTAAAACCCATTAAGAGCTGAATTGACTGGTCTGAAATGGGACTGAAATTTTGATAGGGGGATTTTTAATATCACTTCTTATGCCCTTCTATGTTATAAGATAAAGTGGAAGCATTAGTTATTTTTTTAATAACAGACAAACCAAAGTCTTTATTTTGCTTAGTTTGTTAATAAAGATTTACGAAAAATACACAATTACAAAATAATAAAAAAAATTTTAGATACAAAGACAAATCGGACACACCAAATTTTTTTTTCAAAATGATAATTTATCGAGCTGGAAAAGGAAAGGGAAAAGTTCTTTTGCACCCTGTCCCTTACCCAGCTTCATTATTTCTTTGCAAAAATTGTCAGAATACTTTATTTGAAAATTTATACTCAAAAAAAGTATTTTCTTTTTATGACTCAATTTTGAATTATGTCAATGGAAAACGTTTTTCTGTTTGAAAAAGGTAATTTAAATATTATAAATGAGCACAACTTCCTCAATCTTCAATAAAGTTTATTATTATTATAGATCAATCGATGTGCCTTGAATCAAGGAATCTTTTCCTTTATTGCGTCAATTTTACATTATGATAGTCAAAACGTTTTACTATAAAAAACCTTGTTTTCAAATATTATGCATTACCGTATCTTCCTTACACTTCAATAAAATGTATCAATGTCAATCTATTCATCTTGAATCAACACAATTTTTCTATCCTCGCATTAACTTTAAATTGTGAGAATGAGAACATTCGTACTATAAAAATCGATTTATAGAATATAAAAATCATCATTATTCCCCTACTTTTTAACAGAATGTTTCATAGGTCAATCGGTTCATCTCGAACCAAGGAATCTTCTATATTCTTGCATCAACATTAAATTATGTCGAAGAAAAAAGCTTCACTTTAAAAACCCATATTTTTAAATATATTGCATTACCATAGCCTTCTTACTCTTCCACGAGACGTATTAATGTTATAGGTCAATCGATTCGTCTCAAACCAACAAATATTTTCTTTCCTGCATCAACTTTGAATTATGTTAATGAAGAAAGTTTCACTATAAAAAACCGATTTTCAAAATATATAAATTACGATAACATCCCTACTCTTCAATAAAATGTAATGAAATTGTAGGTCAATCGATTCATCTCGCACCAAGGAATCTTTTATATCCTCGCATGAACTTTAAATTATGTTGAAGAAAAAAGTTTTTATATAAAAAAAAAATCGTTTTCCAAATATTATGCATTACGATAGCTCCCTCTCTCTCTCTCTCTCTTCAATGAAATGTATAAATATTATAGGTCAATTGATTCGACTCGAAACAACTGATATTTTCTGTTTTCGCCTCAACTCTGAATTATGTTAACAAAAACAGTTTTACTATAGAAAACCGATTTTCAAAATATGTAAATTACCATAACTACCCTACTCTTCTATAAAATGTATAAATATTATAGGTCAATCGATTCGACTCGAAACAACTGATATTTTCTGTTTCCGCCTCAACTCTGAATTATGTTAATAAAAACAGTTTTACTATAGAAAACCGATTTTCAAAATATGTAAATTATCATAACTACCCTACTCTTCAATAAAATGTATTAAAATTATTGGTCAATCGATTTGTCTCAGACCAAGGAATATTTTATATACTTGCATCGATTTTGAATTATTCTGAAGAAAAAAGTTTCACTATAAAAAAACGTATTTCAAAATATTATGCATTAATATAGCTTCCTCACTCTTCAATAAAATGTATTCATATTATAGGTCAATCGATTCAACTCGAACCAACTGATATTTTCTCTTCTCGCATCAACTTTGAATTATGTTAATGTAAAAAGTTTCACTGTAAAAAACCAATTTTCAAAATATATAAATTCCCATGAAAAAATTAGTTTAGCAGCACCTTATAGAAGAACTTGATTTATAGAAAAGTTCTAAAGAATTCCTAATGAAGAATGATAAAAAAAATCTATGAACAAATGTAATAATCAGACATTGATTCACAAAAATACATTCTGCTTTCACTAAAACAACTTTGAATTCACTCAATGTGTCCATTACAAAAGATTATTATACCAAAAATATTCAATAATGTTAAAAACAAAGTTACATAAACTAATGCACTATTCGTCCACTTATTTACAAAAATACATCCTCTTTTCACTAGAAGGACCATAAATTGACTTAAATGTGTTGTGTTGGAAGAATATCGATATTTCTAACACATCTGTTATTTTTTCAAAAAAATTTCATAACCGTATACACTTTTTGAATCTGAATATCTGTTTGTGCAGTTTGTTTCCCCGAGTCAAAAAAATATACATAGTCTGGTGCCTTATATATAATATTCATTGTTTCCGTTCATTTTTTGTATAAAATAAATTGATGTTTTATATAGTTTTCTCTACTATGTATACACTATATATCTTTTTTTGCCATTTTTCTCTCTTTCCCAGGCGAAAAGATTATACATAGTTTATACAAAGTGAAAAAAAGTTTATATAATTTTAATTTGTTTTATACAAAAATTGTATAAAGCAAATAAAAAATATATAATATTTCCAACTACGTATAATGTTTTCTCCTGGGATTATCCGACTTAGAAAATCAATTGAGAATTTATTGTCGGCTTAGGACGACAGCAGAAGCTATAAAAATAAAGTTCCGAATAGAAAATTGCAAAATTTTGAAATTCTTGATACTGCCCAATTTCCGACAGTAGATAATTGACAAATTGAAATAATTTCTCAAATTTTATATCCATTTATTGAGAATACCATAATATAATATTTTGATCAAAATATTTTTTTTGTTTGTTCCATGTATATGTTTTCAATTATTGTCGGAATAAGGAATGACAATGATTGAAAACGAATATTTCTCAATTTTTCTTTCGTGTAAATACTTCAGTATTGTATTTGTAATTAATGAGTAATCTTAATTGAAAAACAAATTTTTTCATTTTTTAAATTCTGGAATTTTCTAGTTTCAGTTATTGAATAATGTCGAATATTTTATAAATCGGCAATTTTCTGTTGCAAACTCTACTTCTGGGAAATTTTCAAATTTGGCAATATTGTAAAGTATACGGGAATTTTTGAATCATACATTTTTTTTATTTCGGAAATTTCATAACAACGGGAATTTTCTATTTAATTTTTTTTCTGTTCGGAAGTTTCACAGTATCGAGAATTTTAAGTTTGGGGTTTCCCAGTTGTCCCGTCGCAATTTATTCGGTCATGATAACTTATATTTCTGTCACCGTTGAGAAATTTTAAGAAACTATGTATGTGTGATTTTTAGTACCGTTCCTGAATCCTAATACAAATTTAGTAAATTCGTTGTCGAAGTTACTGCATTCTGTTTTCAGAAAACTAATTTCGTGAATTTCAGTTACTTTATTATCCCAAATATTTCATAAATGTTCCGAAATTTCCAACAGTTTACATCTTTTATTCTTCATCTCAAGGAAAACATTGCTTTTCTCCCAAGCAATTTTAATTGTCTTCTGATCTAAAATGTAAAAAATTTTGGTTTGGACCAATCAAAAGATGAGGAATCATTAATATTTTACAGAAATTATATTATCAATTTATTAAAGTATCCTATTCACATTTCTCAAATCCACTGACAATTTGGGGGCTTATGGCTTGAAAAAATGAGCCTAAAATTTCGACCCGCTTATGCTCACAGTGTAAACAATGATTCGTGAAAAAGAAATTTGTTCTGATTCATCGTTCTCTTTACGGAAGCTTCATTTACATGACGTCGACATTTTTGAGGATCACACAATTCCGGAAGCGGATAATTTTAAGTTTTAAACGTAGGAATTCATATATAACAATTTAAAAGTAATAAAATTTAGGATGAAATGTGCATGATAAAAATTTAATGTATATATTAAATTGTTTGCGCTAAGTGGTCCCCGAGAGACATTTTTTTTTGAAGGATAACAAAAGTAGACGTTTTATTTGCTAAAAGGAAATCATATGGGCACAATCAATGTCACAGCGTTGTAATGAAATATGGAATATGAAAGTAAATTTGAGAAATCTTTGAATTTAAAAATTTAATTTAAGTGCATTCGAAGTAATGCTTCTTCAAATTTTCGGTGTATTTTGAACTCCAGCTGAATATTTTTCATTTTCATTTCGGAAATATATGTTATATTTCATACATACATTGATATTTATATTGAATTAAGAACACTTACCGCCAAGATACAAAAAAGTTACTGTTGTAAGGCACAAAACGCTGATACGGATCTTCATCTTTTTGTAAAGATTTCGGAGACAATGAGTGTGAAAGACTGAACATACTCACTGCTATATATATACTCATCACTATCGGCTTTCCAGAAAACTTACAAGATTGTGAAAATTTCCGATGTTTCTAGACGACGCGGCAAGAACATTGCGATATCTTTTGAGCTTGAATAAATTTTTGAAATTGATAACAAGATTCAAAGGACCTTGCACACTGTCCTTCTACAATTAAAATAGCTAGTTCAATATCTTGGATTAAAATTATTTTTAGTAAAATCAACCTAGCTTGCGAAATAGAAATTCCTCAAGATTTCACCACGATTTCATATACTTTTACATTCTTACGCTAATGCGACGGTATTAGTTTATGTAAAATTGTAATTGTAAATTGTACTTCGTCGGTTTCCAAAGAAGTATTTTATTTCTTTCGCACAATATTTCAAGGCATGAAAAGAAAGAATGATTTCGTTAACCAATCATTCTTGATAAACAGTTCTGGTTTTATCCATAAAAAATGCCTTTTAAAAAATTATAAATCTCATTCTCCATTAAGCCATACAACACATAAAAGAATGAAACAAAGAAAAATTGCTCATTTTAAAAAATCAACAAATTATGTGAGAACCATGTTTTCACAAGAAGCAGGTTTTTAATTTTAGATGTAAGAAATAACATTGAAAATGACAACATTATATTTTTGGAAAAGCAACACAAGAAAGGACAAAAATAATTTTACCAAAATTATTCTCCCAAAAAAGATGTACTACTTGTTGTTGAGTATTTTTCAATAGAGCATTTTTTGTTGGTTTCAATCGTAAAAATAAAATGAAAAAAAAACGTTTTTGGAAGAACGGCTCAAAATACGAAAGAATAGAAAGACAGAAGTATTTCACTAAAAAAATATCGTCAAAGTTAGAAGTTATTTTCTGATCAGACGTATGGTTTTTGTTTCGATCTTGAAAAACGACATTGAAAAAAATTGAAAAAGAAAGAAACAAGGTACAATAAAATTATTCATAATGCATTTTTTTGCCTCAATTGGATCTGAACATTCGCTTCCGATCTTATTTTCTCACAAAAAAAGTGATGAGAATGTGTTCGTTACGTAAAGCCGGAAGTGCATCAACGAAGGAGCATTAACAATCATTTTATTTCAGTTTTTTATGGTTTGACCGTTAATTTTTTAAGACCCATGAGAAAAAATGTAGGGCAAGTACAATGACAAATAAAAATTTGTGAATTCAGAAAATTAATAATCGAATAATCTGAAAATGTCATTTACAAAAATATACGGAAAAACGCCGATCCTTAAAAATACACCAAAATCGGTATGATTTTGAGTTGCAACAAAAAAAAGCTACCCAGGCTCTTTTTACGAATCTCTCAACTGAATTAAAAGAACCCAATAAGAGAATCAAAATATTTTTGGTAAGAGTTGATTCTTTTCACTTTATAATTCTGCTACTGTATTTTCGATAAGGAATACACCTCTTTTGGTGGAAAAATTCTACTATTTGTTTGAAAGTTATACTTTTTCAGTTGAAAATTAAAATACTGGGTTAAAAATTTATATATTCTTTTTAAAGTTTGTCCTTTTTGGTAGAAATATAATTATTCTGGTTATGAATTCAGCTTTTTGGTGAAATATTGAACTACTTGGTTAAATTTTAAAGTCTTTTCTTGAAAATTTATTTCGTTGGTAAAAAAATTAAGGTATCTTTCTGAAGATTCTTCTTAGTTTGTAGGAAATTAATCTTATTTATTAGAAATTCACATTTCTAATAAAAAAATCAACTACTTAGTTTAATATTCAAAACATTTCTTAAAAATGCAATCAACTGTTCTTGAAAATTCATCATTTCAGATGAAAATTCATATTTTGTTGTTGAATATTGACTACGTTGTAAAGAGTTGAACTACTATGTTAAATATCTATTTTTTGTTAAAAATTCATTATTTCACCCAAAAATTGATATCTTTGGTCGAAAACTAAAATTTTTCGTTGAAAATTTGTTTGTTTCAGAATTAACCTTTTCATATGAAACAGTAACTATTCTATTTGTCGTTGAAGAATCATATATATTTTTAATTAGGAATTGATCTTTTTTAGTTGAAAATCAACTATTTGGCTGTGAATATATCATTTTGTAGAAAATTTGTCTTCTTTGTTAAAAAATGCATCATCTTGGTTGAAAATGCATCCTTTTTGGTTAGCAGTACAATTCTTTGGTTAAATATTGATTCGTTTTGGTTGAGGATTCTACTGTTCCGTAGAAAATTCATATATTTTGTTGAAAATTCAAATTCCATGAATAAAGATATTCTATTTGGTGAAAAATTAATCTTTTGATTAAAAATTAACTATTTAGTGGAAAATTTGTTTTTTTACTTAAAAATCCAACCACGTTGTGAAAATTTGATTTTTTTGATAAAAATTATTTTTATTTGTATAAAATCATCATTTTTGTAGAAAACCCAACTGTCTCAATGAAAATTCATTACTTTGGATTGTTTGTATTAAATGTGATACAAATTTTATTATGTGAATATATATTCATTTGACTCAAACTTTCCGATTCTTTCGGTTGATCTGGACGCATTTTAATCGATTAATTTGTACATACTTGAATCAACTCTTCAGCTTTTCTTAAATTAAAGACTCAATTATTGAATTCAGAAGAAAATTAATATTATTAAAAATATATTAAATAGATACAAAGGGTTGATGTATTTTCAACAATGAAACTTTTTTTCAGATGACTACAATATTGCATTTAAATAACTATGTATTTTTTTCAGTTGAAGGAAACATTGTTTTTTATTAGCAAAATTGAAATATTTTTAACAAATACACACTTATTCCAGCAAAAAAAAATATTTTTTTAACTTAAAGAAATATCCAGGCACAATCTGTCACACATTTTTCCTGGAACTGTTGCGAAGCCTATACCTAACAATAATAAAAAAATTTATTTTTCATAAAGCTCTCTTTCTCTATTTTAAATATGATGAATGTGATAAAAATCTTCACTGAGGATGTTATATTTTTTCCATTATTATCTGACACAAGCTAAAACTTTTTACGTATGTGGTATTTTCAGGTGTTACATGTTATTATTGATTTGCCGCCTCTGATTCAATATGTTTTTTTTTTATAAATCCACGCTTCCTTGAATAATCGTCATTTCCTATAGAAAATTATGAAGATGTACAACTATAAAAAATAATAGATTTGATACTTTCACGATGATTCATTATAATAAATTTAAATTTTAAATTTAGAATTTTAAAATTTTAAAGATTTTTCGGGTTTCAATCGTGTGCGAAACTATGAATGTTGCCGACGTTTCGTGAACGTTGCAGTTCACTTCTTCAGGGCTGACCTGAAACTGAAGTTTCAGGTTATGTTGTTCTTATATATGTATTCTCTACGATGCCTGTGATTGGCCAGAGTGCCCCATGGTGGGGACTGCTTGAACTTGATTGGCCAATCAAGTCTTTTTTAAAAAACCCGGGAGGACGGAAAGCCAAATCGGATTGGTATTATATCCATTGTCCCTATTGATGTTATTAGGGTGTTTCAAGATTTCGATTGCTTCTCTATGTTTTCTTGGAAATTTATTGTACTTTTTGGCAATGACGGTTGTTTTGTCAAATAAAATACTATGTCCTGTTTCGATATGATGCTCAGCTACTGCTGATTATGTGAAATGTTTTAGCCTAACTTTACTCTCATGTTCCTTTACACGTTGACTTACCGCCCTCCCGGTTTCTCCAATATAGACTTTACCACAAGAACAAGGGATTTGATATACTCCCGGATCACTGAAAGGTTCCTTTTTATCTTTAGGGTTGTTCAGAAGTTGTCCTATTTTTGCAGGTGGTTTAAATATAGTTTGGATGTTGTGTTTGTTGAGAATTCTTCCTATTTGTTCCGTGATACCTTGAATGTAGGGTAGGATGGTGGTTGTTTTTCTCTCTTTTTCTTTAGTAGGTTGTGTTGACTTATTTTCTTGAGTGTATTTTCTTATTGCTTTATTAATTTGTTTGTTTGTGTAATCGTTTTGTATTAGGATTTGTTTAACATTTTGTAATTCCTTTTGTAAGTTATCTTTATCTGTTATGGAGACAGCTCTGTATACAAGGGAATTGATGACCGATTGCTTTTGAGATGGGTGGTGGTGGGAGGAGGCATGCAGGTATCTGTTTGTATGCGTGGGTTTTCTGTAAACTTCATGTCCTAATGTGTTATCAGATCTTTTATAAACTAGTACGTCCAAGAAAGGTAATTTTCCGTTTTGTTCAATTTCCATAGTGAACTTGATATTAGGGTGTATTTGATTGATG
>CAKNXH010000298.1:41893-85389 GCA_932178445.1 Andricus quercusramuli | reverse complement strand
AACGTGTAAAGGAACATGAGAGTAAAGTTAGGCTAAAACATTTCACACAATCAGCAGTAGCTGAGCATCATATCGAAACAGGACATAGTATTTTATTGGACAAAACAACCGTCATTGCCAAAACGTACAATAAATTTCCAAGAAAACATAGAGAAGCAATCGAAATCTTGAAACACCCTAATAACATCAATAGGGACAATGGATATAATACCAATCCGATTTGGCTTTCCGTCCTCCCGGGTTTTTTAAAAAAGCATAATTAAATAATATATTGTCCCATATTGATCCCATATTCATCCATGAGAGTTTTTAGATTGTGGAAAATTCTTATTCTTTTTTACTTTGTTCAAAGAATAAAAAGACAGTATTTTGAAAGCGGAAACAGACTACTTGTAGGTCACGTTAACAGTTTCTCCATATGGCCTTGTTATTGTTTCAATAGAGATGAAAATGTCATTACAACATTTTTTAAATTTCTTAATTCATTTTTCAATAATTTTTCTTCTACCAAGTAATCATTATGGTTTTCCACTATTGACTCATGAAATATTTTAACTACTTGAATTAGTAATTTTCTACTAATCTTTAGTGGCTTACATTTCGCTAATAGAATCTGGAAAATATCTCTTGACTTTTTCTCATACGGCGAGCCATTATTTATTCACAGCTTTGTAAACAATATATTTTCATTAATCAGGCTCGATGGAGTAATGATGATAAAACAATTGTTCTCTTCCCTAATTATGAAGATATTATAAAGTGTTTATGAAAAAAAATCTTTGACATGAAATATAGAAAATATGTATTCCAACTCAATATTTTTCTTCAGAAAATGGATATAAATATTTATTCAAATCTGTGGAATATTTTTTTGTTTAAGATATTCATTGATTTTGTGTAAATAAATAGTTTCTTAATCTGTAAAACATTTGCTTGACTTTAAAATAGATCTCATTTCATGAATTTTCGTTTTCTCTGTTCAAGGATATATTCATCCTCATTTATGGACATTCATTTCGAAAAATGAGTCACTCATTTGGTATAAAATTGATATTTTTGTCCTCAATTAACATTTCTATGATTCAAAGAAATATTCCCTTCTGACCAATGGGTCGTACTTATGAATCGAACAATGGAACTTAATAATATTAGATTTTTTTGGCAGAAGTAAATCAGCTTTTCAATTCAAAGTTTCGCAAATGAGCAGGATACTCACTTCAGCCACGTAAAATTCATTTGGTCTGAATAACCTTTTTACAGTGCACGAATATTGCATTTACCAGAATTTTTTAACTATTCAAAATTTGATCACAACATTTATTAAAATTCAGAAGCTTTCGTATATTTACAGGGACGAATTATTCAGCATTGAATTTTAGTTCTTCTTTTGGTGAAACATGCAACTATTCGGTTTAAAATGAATGTTGTACAATGTAATGAAATCTAAGTAGAAAATTAGACAATACGGTCAAATATATTCACATGTGTCTTTGAAAATTTAATTATTTCGCTGAAAATACAACAATGCGATAAGGTCATGCTTTTCAGTCAAAAATTCAACTTTTTTATCAAAAATGTATGTCTTTAGATTAGAAACCTATTTTTTATTGTAGTCTAATCATTTTTTTTTTGTGTTGAAAACCAACTTTTTTTGTTAAATATTCATCCAATCTGCTTAAAAGTTCAGCTATTTGGTTGTCCATGACACGGATTAATTCTAAATCAAATTGTGTTAAAAAGAAAAGCATTTAGTTGAGAATTAATTTTCTTGTGTTTGAAATTTATCTCTTTTGGTGAAAAATCTTTCTTGAATGAATTAAATATGATATAAGTGCCATTTGCTAGAATTTATGTCCCAATCATTTAGTAGTAGAAAACTCTTTTTTAAGATTGAGAATTCATTTTTTCAAATTGAAAATTTATTTTATGGAATGAAAATTCATTCTTTAAATGAAAATTTGACTATTCCATTTTCGGTTAGAAACCTATACTTATTAGTTTGAAAATTTTATTATTTGGTTGAAAATTTATGTATTTTCTTGAGAATTTGTTTTTTTTTTTTAAAGTAGAAAATCAATCTTTTTGGTTGGCTACTCAATTCTCTAGTTGAAAATTAATCAGCTTAGAAGAAGATTCTTTTTTAAGATCGAGAAATCATTTTTCCAAATTTATCATTTATTTTTTAAATAAAAATTTGATTACTCCTTTTGGGTTAACAATTTTCTTTTTAGTTTAAAAATTCAACTTTTTGGTAGAAGCTTGCTGGGAAATTCTTTTTACAGAATGAAAATTAATTTTTTCAAATTGAAAATTTATTTTCTGAAATAAAAAATAATTTTTTAATTGAAAATTTGGCCATTCTATTTTGGGTCAAATATTTATACTTCTCAGTTGGAAAATTCGATTATGTGGTTAAAAATTTATATATTTTCCTGAGAATTCGTTTTTTTTCAGTAGAAAATTAATCTTTTTGGTTGCCTTCTCAATTGTTTGGTTAATAATTAATCAGTTTCGTAGAAAATTTATTTTTTCAAATTGATCATCCATTTTTTAAATGAAAATTTAACAATTTTGTAGGAAATTCTTTCTCATTGAAAAATCATTTCTTCAAACGAAAACTCATTCTCAAGTGAAAATTTGACTATTCCATATTGGGCTTGAAATCTATTCTTTTTAGTTTAAAAATTCAATTATTTGGTTAAAAATGTATGTATACTCTTAAGGATTTGTTTTTTTTTTTATAGAAAATCAATCTTTTTGGATTAACTATTCAACGCGCAAAATACCATAATGAACATAAAATCCATGTTCAGCCAATGGTTACGATACTTTATGAATGGAGAAGTGGGGGGGGGATACAAAACACCCCAAAATAGAAATAACAGAAATAATATGGAAATAATTGTTCTTAAAATAAAATTAATGAATAGATACATACATATGTGTAATGTATTTACGAATACATATATTACATACATATATAAAACTCTGAAGATTTCAAGTGAAGATATATTGCATTTTCAACCAAATATTTTAATTTTTCACCAACAAAAGATTAATTTTCTATCAAAAGGAAATGGTTTTTAACGAGGCAGGAATTTTCAAGCTATAAAGTCTGAAAACAGATTTCAATTGATTCTTAGCCAAACAACTGTAATTTGAATCAAAATGATCAAGTTTCTTTGGACACAGCTGAATTTTCAACTAAGAAAGAATTTTCATTCAATAGAGATAAAAAAATGTTAACCACATGGATGAATTTTTAATTAAGAAGATTAATTTACAACCAAAACAGACATGTTTTTAACCAAAAACATAAATTTATAAACATACAGTTGAATTTGCAAACAACAAAGATGAATTCTCAATAAAACATTCAATACGTGAATTTTTCACTCAAAATGGCTCATTTACAGCCAATATTGGAATAGTTAATATTTTAGTTGAAAAAATTAATTTTTAACAAAATAGTTCAATCTTTCACCTCTACAATGAACTTTTAACAAACTAGTTAAACTTTTGGAATTTTCAACGAAAAAAGATGAATCTTCAATGAAAATTCAATACTTGAATTTTCAACTAAAAACGATCAATTTTCAGCCAAAAGTAATTCAGTTAAATTTTTAGTTGAAAAAAATAATTTTCAACTAAAACCAAACAAATTTTCAAAAAATAGTTGAATTTTAACCCCCATAAAAAAGAAGTATTGGTAAGTATTGGATCCAAGACTTACCAATACTTCTTTTTTATAAGGGTTGAGTCACATAGTATAATTTCTCACCAACCGAAACGAATTATGAACCATAGATATAATAGCAGAGTTTTTAATGAAAAAGAATTAATATTCAATGAAAAATAGTTAGAATTCCTTATAAAAGGTTCCATTAATTAATTCATATTCCAGGGAAAAAATCAGGAGAAGAAGACATTTCTTGAAAATAGGTAAGGAAAGTGAAATTTGAAAGAAGAGTTAGAAAAGGGAATAAGGAAAAGAGCGTGAAATCTGTATTTGGATGATCTACATATAAATGTAGCCACTTATTCTAATTTTTCCAAATATTTCGAAAAATAGTTATTCACATTTTCATTTTATATCCACGATGACGCATTCTGCATTAGATCTCCCTCCTGTCCTCATGTTAGATAATATCATTCCACAATTTATTGCTTCAGCCAAAATTTTTGCAATTTAATACACATCTACCACATTCACGTTCACTGTTCGACAACCCAACCGACAATTAAAACAGTGATTTTTTGTTGATCATGTGTTTATTGAGGAATATACTTGACAAAAATATCATTTAATTATCATACATTTTTTGTTTATCTTGTGTACAAAATAATCTATCCTACAGTATAATAATAGTCCTGGATAATCTCAGCTCCTGAAATGTGTCCACTCGTATTTCTGAACAAGTGAAATTGTATGCCAGCTACAGTAATCGGTCAGAATGAATATTGTACATGGTCAATTTCATTTCCAGAAAGGAGTTCAATTCTATAAACCCTTTTCCTCTCAGGATTTACAAATAGCCTAAATTGTGTGCCATAATAATTAATATACCACTCTGTTGCAGTAGGTTTTAGCGAAAGCTGACCTTGAAAAAAAAATAAAGAATTAAAAATGTTAAAAGATTGAGGACCAATTTTAAAACTGAAGACAGTAAGTCCCATAAATTCAGTTTAGTATTGTTTAAGAGTTCCTAATTTGAGACAATAGGATTTTCAATGGAAAAAAGAAAACCGAATATTCTCTCTGTCCTAATGCGGATGATACAATATTTTCCTAAGCTATGACAACATTTTTTAGATCCAAAAAGTGTTGTGTCACTTGGATTCGTACTGGTATTTTGTTGGTTAATTTTTTCTTCTGCACGATTAAGCATTTTCCGAAATTAATTTTCTTAAAAATAGAATTCTCTGTACCGTAAAACTTATGAAAACAAAAATTGGTCGTTTTATAAATTCAAACAAAGATTACAAAAAGTGTTTTGCACCTTTAAGATAATGTGAGCCGAAGAAAATAATTCCGTTGAATACCCAACAACAAATTTTCCAAATTCGCTGTATTTCCAATTTTGATTCTCGGGACTTGGCGATTTTTTTTCGATTGTATTTATGTTGCAGGAAAGGTTTCAAATAAG
Source organism: Andricus quercusramuli (assembly GCA_932178445.1). Classification (NCBI taxonomy): domain Eukaryota; kingdom Metazoa; phylum Arthropoda; class Insecta; order Hymenoptera; family Cynipidae; genus Andricus; species Andricus quercusramuli. The sequence goes on along the minus strand of CAKNXH010000298.1, from coordinate 80,242 downwards.
GAAAAACAAGGCAAAGAAGCTTCAATGTGGACCAAGTGTATGAGTGAATTTGAGGTATATTATATACAGTGACTTTAAAAATAAACTGATATAATACTTTTCTAACTCACTGGTTCTAAGTGTAGGAGAAATCTTATTACACATTGATTTACCTGCCTTAGACGGTGGTTTGACTGCCATGAGATCACCTTGCTGATTTACATATGCCACCAATATTAGGCCTTCTAGATTAACATAACGGATTAAAAAACTGTAATGTGAAAAATATGGGCCTTGCGGAATACGACAGTTCGGGAAGTCAGCTTTCTGCACAGTTTTTCGAGTTTCATCTAGCCACACTTTAATAGGTTTCATCCCATAAAAGATAATTTCATATGCTCTGCCAGGATCTCTTTCTACATTCGCATCTTCTTCCAATGCACCTCGAGCCATTCCATCTCGTTGAGCAGTTCGTATGGGATCTTCTGACACATTCACTGCGTTCAATACTGTCGAAACAAAACAAATATTTCTAATTTCAAAGAGACAGAATATCAGTCTCAAAATCAATCATTCAACAATTCTAAACTGACGTATTGAGAATGAAAAAATTTTAATTTGAAATTATTTATGAGTCTATGATTCGAAAATATAGTGTTCGGGAATCACTAATTTGAAATTCAAAGCTTCTAAAGCAGCAAATAATCTGCAAATGAAAATTGAAAAAAAATCAACCTAAGTAGGTACTATGAGCCTACAAAAAAAAACTTACGTAGCCTATTAAGACATCAAAGCCCTTTATCAGAATCGGTTCTGAATTTTGAGGCCGCACGATTGAATATTGTTGTCTAGTTTTTTGCATACGTCATCTACATAATCATATCTTGGAGCTCCCTCATATACTCATCTATCATATTCTATCCTATTCTATCCCTAAAATCTTTTTTCAAAATTCATCTCCTAGAGTAGAAAACTTAACTCTTTTATGAAGCATTCAACTTTTTAGCTTGCCGATTCAACTTTTTCGACTTCATCTTTTTGAGTGAAAATTCTTTTTTTGAATAGATAAGACGATTGTAAGCAAACTAGAATTTATTGTAAAGTGCTCAGCGAAAATCAAATGATAAAAACAAATGATAAATAATCTTTTATTTATGTAGAATTAAACCGGGAAGGTTAACTTTTGTTTTAGCTGATCTTTTCTCTGGAATCGATGTGAACTTTTTGTTCCGTTTTTTACATTCTCATCCTATAATGAGAAGGTATAACATTTGTGAAAATCTTTACCCCCCCCCCCCACCTCCAGTTTTATTGAATATCCACGTTTTGAGACCCGCTGAACCCAAAAAATAGGTTTATTCCAAAATGTCTGTCTGTTAGTCTTTATGTCCGTTAGTATGTATGTTTGTCTGTCTGTAGATTTTTAGTTTGTTAGCACGATAACTTTCAAAAGAATTAACCTATTGGATTGGGCTTTGGTATACTCTTCAAGTGTCCATGGGCGGATATTAATAGTACTCAAAAATGCAGAAAAAAACATTCCCATGACTTTTTGGATAGAAGAAAATTAGACCGGAGTTATAGCATTTACAAAATTCTAAAGAACAAACGAAAATGAACATCTTCAGCTAAAGAACACACGATTTGAAAATTCTATGGACGAATATCAATAGTACTTAGAAAGGCGAACGAAATATTTGGATAATTTTTTTTGATAGAAGGAAAATTACCGGAGCCCTAGATCAAATTGCTAAATATGATGCTATTGTCCCCTGTATGTGCTGTTGCAAAATTTAATAATGTTAGTATATTTATAATGTTTACATGAACAATTCATGAAATCAGAAGCTTCGAACAATATTTCACTTATTGAAAATAATGTTTACATTTCTGTCTTTCAAAAAATGCTGTAAAAACCTCAATTTTGCAAATGACTTTTCCACCTTTTCCACCAGAACTGTTACTTCATCATTACTCTCCCTGATATGGATTTTCAAATAGAAATTGCATGGCGGCAATATTTTTTAAACCAAAAAAAAAAAAAAACAATTACTAATCAATTTGGATTTTGTTTCTCATCTTAACTAAATTCTAAATCTAATTATAGAACTCGATTTTGTAATATCAATATTAATGCGCTTTGTGTTGGATGAATCCATAATAAGTTTAGTAGCACCTAATGAAAGAAATTAATTTATTAACCGAAATACATGCTGCTTTTACTAAACGAACCTTTAATTTATTCAATTTCAATTCTATATTGGAAAACATTGTCCTACAAACATATTAATAATTCCATATACAGAGCGATGTAAACAAATGCACTATTCACACACTCACCGGCCACCGACTGTTCACAATATTACCGAATTTGTATTCTGGTGAATAAAATATCCGACGAAAAATTTCCGAATTATGAAATACCAGAAGCTTCCAAATTCCCCAAAATAGAAATTTATCGAATTAAAATAATTTAAAAAATTGTTTCTGCACGAAATCATATTGATTCATTAAAAATACAATATTGACATATTTTCATTAAAAAAATACAGAAAAAATAAAAAAAAGAGAATTTTTATCACAAGGGTAATAATTCAAATAAACTGCTATGCACATTTTCAAAAAAAGAAAAAGAACTTGTATGAGAAATATTTTGTTCAATTATTTTTGTCTCGGATATTTTATGATGCGGCAAATTTTATGTCGAGAATTTTCTTATTTGGGAAGAATAATTTGGGAAGAATAATTTGGGAAATTATGACAAATTTCTAAGTTGATCTCCACAATGTGCTACCATAGCACATATTGCAAAATTATAGGCAATACATTTTTGTTTTCTTTTTTATTATTAAAGATCCCTGAAATAATAAACAGTTTCGAATATCAGTAGTCTTAGTTTGCATGAGGTATAATTGTTTGTACAGTTTAAATCGTTTGTTAGAGTATTGTATGTCATCATTAATTGTATAGTAAAACTATTTTAATCATAAATGAATAAAAAAGGAACTACTAAACTCAAGTTTTTCAAATTTCATGATTTTTCTCAAAATCAAATGAGAAATAAATGTAAAATATTTACTGGAAAGACGAATCATTATTCTTACATAATGATTCTTTTATTTTTTCCAAATAAAAATGAAATTGCCTTCCTCTAAGCAATTTCAATTTTCCTCTGATTTGAAATATTGAAAGTTTTAATTTCGACCAACGAGAAGATGAGAAAATAAGACTCAATATTTTCCGGAAATTGTATTATTAACATGAAAAAATTAGCATTACTTTGCTATTTTATGAATTCGTGCTTTCACTATCTATTAACAACTTGAATAATATTGTCTCAAATAGTGCTAATATTTCCACTTGTGTATGCTCACAGTGTAAACGATGATTCGAGCAAAACAGAGACGTGTTTAATCAACGTTATCTTCATCGAAGCTTCACTTACGTTATGTCGACACTTTTTAAGATTGCATAATTCTAAGCAAAAATAATTTTTAATTTTCAAATGTATGAAATGAAATATATCAATTCAGATTCGAACATTTTTACGAAAAGAAGTTTAAAAGTTAGGAATTGAATACCAAACGATTTTAATTTGTACGCAATTAAATTAAGCTACTTAAAATTTCCAGTATCTGAAGTTAAATAATTGATTAGAAAAAGGCTTAGAATAAAAGTAATATCAGGTGTCGAAAAACGTGAAGAACATGAAATAAAAAAAGGTTAAGAAGCTTATGAGGGTATTTTGAGCTTCAGTTGCATATTTTCAATTTTTTAATTTTGGAATTATGCGTCTATATTTTATAAGTACATTGATATTTATATTATGTTGAGTAAACTTACCACCAAAATGCAAAAAAACTGCGATGGTAAGACGCAGAGTGCTGATACGGATCTTCATGTTTTTATGTGGATTTCGTAATGCTGAATGAAAAAGTTTGAACATATTTGCTGCTACATATATACGAATCACTATCGCTTGTTGTTATCTAAAAAACCTACGGAATTAGGAAAATTTCAATTGTCTCAACACAACGTAAAAGAAGCATTATGAAATCTTTGACTCGATTTTTATCTATTTCAATGTGTCAAGTAAAAATTATTATCGGTACAATCAACCTAGCTTGTTGAATAAGAAATTTTTAAAGTAAAATAAATAAAAATGGAAAATAAATGATAAAGTAAAATCTTCGGAAATTAACCACCAACTTCCAATAACTGAATTATATAATTGACAGTTTCAAATTTAAGTTATTTAAGTCTGCACACTTTTGATATCAAAAACTATAAAATAAAAAAAATCAATTGTTTGGATAATTTAAATAAGATATCTTATAATAAAAAAACAAAACAAAAAATCCGCGAGGTCACAACAATTTGAATTTTGCTTCTATTTAAAGAAAAATGATTCACTATTCTAAAGTTTTTCATATAATTTAGCGATTTTAATTCTCAAATCAGATACTGGGTAGTTTTACAGCCCTCTTTCGAAATGTATCGGAAAATTTGAATTAAGTGAAAATTAACAAATTGGCGTTATAGATATAAAAAACCAACTGTGACACATAAAAAAACTACACTTATATGTTTTCCAGTTTCGTGTTAAACTAAGCCTTCACTAAGGAACACATCCTGGGAGTTTCATGTACATTAAAACAGTTTTTGTGGCCAGGAGAATTTTGGTTTCTTTTGAAATTAAATATCCACATTTTTCGCAGAAAAAAATGCATGAAACAAACAGACTCTTACACTAAAGTCGAAAAATTTAAAAAAGTTTGATAAAAAATGTCACCAGTTCTTTCATGAGGTCTGGCTTCGTTTACGAGAAAAATTCAAAAAATTCATTCGCAGAAGAAAAATTTTCAAAGTGGTATATCCCATTTAAAGCTGATTACATTTTCAAATATAGAAATTTAAACTGTTACGATTTGTATACTTTTGAAATTTAAGGTTGAACAATAATTATCTGCGATAAGGCAATTAGGAAATGAATAAATATTGTTTATAAAGGAATACATTCAAAAATAAAATTTCAGAAAACTTAAGGTGAACAGTTTTGAATTTAAGAAACACAATTTTGAACCATTGCTTTTCCATAAATCAGAAAGGTTCAATTTGCACGCATATTTATAGAAAAACACAAATTGGTTTGAAATTACAGATAAAATAGTAATAGATAATTGCAATTTTTTTATACAAGACGTCAAATTTAAACTCCTGAAATTTATATAAAAAAAATTATATGCGTTCAAGAAGTGAGATTTTATAATCATTTTGTTTTAAGGAACTGGAATTGAAAAATTATCTATATTGTTTTCGAAATATGTAATATCCTATATTAAAATTGATTTGCATAACGCAAAATACATTCTCAATGAACTAATTCTGTTTTATTACATTAAATTTCTTTTTCCTAATCATATATGCTTGACTTGAAATTTTGTTACACAGTTCCAATTTGCAAAAAATGTCATTTTTTATGGCTGAAAGAAAGATTCGCATACCTCATAAATCAAATTGCCTAGAAAGGGAAAAACGTAAGGTATTTATAGGCGTAAAAATCCATGAAATACATCTTTGAATTGTAACAGTAATAAAATAAGATTATATTTTTTATAAATATCTCGAGCTCTGTCGCTTATTGTTTAGTATTTTCTTGTATTAAAAGTTACACCCCGAATATTAGAACACATTTTATTTGTTGCAATACACTTTAAAAAAATAAGGTCTGAATATTTTTATTGAGCGCGATTTCATTGAAGATAAATAATTTCGAAACTTATTTTGAAAAAAACTTTCATGCTACAAAATTAAAAAAAAATTAATTGACTCATTATTCTTAGATATTTAAGACTAATTATTCGCGATATACACACATTATTTGTATGTTACTGGAAAATTATGTTTACTTTCTGTAAAAAAAAACTCAATAATAGATCACATGTTTAGAAAGATTAGGAAAATTCAAATTTTCTTTACATTTTCCACCACAATTTAAGTGTTGAGGCTTAAAACTAATGTTAAATATTGCAAATTTTTCTTATCTTTGAGAAGAAATACCGCAGCGAGATTATTGTAAAATATGAAATGCTCAAGATTAGCACTTGATAACAAGATAATTCAATATGATGAAAAGAGATGTTTCGGGTTTTAATCGTGTGCAAAACTACAAATCTTGCCAACGTTTCGTGAACATTTTTGCCTGTGATTGGCCACAGTGCCGCACCATGGAGACTGGTCGAACCTGACTAGCCAATCGAGTCTTTTATTTTAGGGCTATCCTCAAGCTAAAATTTCAGGTTAGCCCTGAAGAAGTGAACTGCAATGGTCACAAAACGTTGACAGATTTGTAGTTCCGCACACGATTGAAACCCAAAACACCTAAATTTATTATAATGAATCATCGTGAATATATTACATTCTTAGAAATTGAGAAACCAATTGGGCACATCTAAATTCAAATCAATTCTACATTAAACAAGTTTACTTCTCTTGAAATAAAGAAAACAACACAACAAATTCGTCTTGCACACTACCTCCAAAAAGCTATTAAAACGTCATCATTTTCTATTAAACACCCTCAGATTTGACATATGGTTCATATAGGACCGCATATCATTTGACCAATCTCAGCAAGCTAAAGATTTTCCCACTTGAAAGCAAATGATAAAATTTGAAAATTACTTCCAGGAATACGCACACTAGTAGCTAACACAGTAAAAAACATCTCTTATCATCCTCTCAGCAATCAAATGACTGCAGCCTTGTCTAGAGAACATAATTTTGCAGTAACTTCCTCCGAAATCCCGAAAGAATAAATTATCAGTGATTAGGAATCCAAAATGTCTACCCTCCCACCCGAAAAAGTTAATTACATAGGGCATAGGACGGCTAAAATCCTACGCCAAGCTAAACTTTCCTCCTCAAACTTAACAAAACAAGAAAGAGCAGCAATTACAGAACTCATTTGGAATAAAGAGATCATGATATTACCCGCAGAGGAAGGCAACATGACAGTAATAATAAATGAAGAAGACTATGAGAATAGGATCATGGACCTTCTAACGATACACATAAAAAACGTCAGAAAGACCCCGCAAAAACAATAGTGACAAAAAAAAATCTTCTAGTGTACTCTAAACTTGACAGCAAAACAATATCTACATTTCTACCTACTAATCCCTTTTCTCTGAAACCTCACGGGCTCCCAAAAATAGATAAAAACAACATTCCACTTACAACAATCGTCAGCGCAATAAACTCACACTTGCAACATAGCACGCTTCCTCAACAAAGAACTGAATCCTTTCACAGGAAACTCCATGAAACATATTCAGAACTCTTTTGACTTCATCCAAAAGATATAACAAATTCACATTTAACTCCAAGATATCCTAGTGAGTTCCAAAGTAGTATCTCTTTTTATGAAGTGCCAGTCTCTGATTCAATCGATATTATTATAACCTTTGCAAACTTCCCCTATGATCTTATATCTTCGATAGAACACTATCTCAATAATACTTACTTATCTTCCAATAGCCAATTCTGCAAAAAACCTCAGAAGCAGCAACGGGATCTCAAATCTCACCTTTAATGTCCAACATCTTTATGGCATACCTAGGAAGCTAAATCTTTAACAATCCAAACTTAAACCAGGATTTTCATGTCACTTCTGTTATTTGCAGACATGAACGAGATGAACTTAACAAGGTTTTCGATTCAATCAATCAAGTACACCCTTATATCCAGTTCACTAGGGAAATTAAACAAGACGGAAAATTATCTTTCTTGGACTTACTATTTTACGAAAGATCTGCTAACACATAAGGACATGAAGTTAACAGAGAAATCATCCATGCAAACAGATACCTACATCCCTCCTCCCACCAAAAACCAGTTCAAAAATAATCGGCCTTTCAATGCCTTGTATACAGAACTGTCTCCATAACAGATAAAGATAACTTGCAAGAGGAATCACAAAACGTTGAACAAATCCTAATGAAGAACGATCATACAAACAACAAATTAATGAAGCAATAAGAAAATACACTCCAGAAGCAAGTCAACACAACATACCAAAGAAAGAAAGAGAGAGACGACCACCATAGTACCCTGCATCCAACGTATTGCAGAAGAAGTGGAAAGAATTTTCAACAAACACGACATTCAGAGCATATTCGAACCACCTGCGAGAATAGAACAACTTCTAAGCAGCTCTAAAGATAAAATGGCACATCACAAAATCAGGTTAAAACATTTCATGCAATCAGAACTAGCTGAACACCATATCTAAAGAGGATATAGCATTTTATTTGACAGAACAACCGTAATCGCAAAAACATACCATTTTTTTCCAAGAAAACATGGAGAAGCAATCGAAATCTTAAGACAACCTGAATCACATCAATAGGTACAATGGATACATGTAATAACAATCCGATTTGGTTTTCCGTCTGAACAGGTTTAAAAAAAAAGACTTGATCAGTCAAACAAGTTCGACCCATCCCCCCTGTGGGGCGCTTTGGCCAATCACAGGCATCCTGGAGTCACAAAACATTGGCAAGATACGTTGTTTTGCACGCGATCCATAATCTCTAAAACTATTATGTGAGCTTGACTTAATTGTATACAAATTATTCCTGTTTTGCATAAAGGACAATTTAGTTTGAAAAGCGCATTTTATAATGATTATATATGTTGCAAGTTATAAGCTTGCGAAGCGATTCAAATAAGAAAAAACCTATTCATCCACTCATTCGAGAATGCAATTTCGGTACTAAAGTCAATGAAAGAAAATATTGTTTTAGATATTTGTAGTTTTGGAAGAACAAGGGTTCAAGTCCAGTCACCTGTACTATTATTCATTCTACGCATTGAATCAGTGCATGTTTGATAACCTATGTTTTAACGAAAAAATTGATTAGTGGGCAAGCCAAATTTCACTTATAGGTAAACATTTACTTTCGCTGTTCAAAAACATAACAGAACATTATATATAAGAGTGATTTGTAGTTCACCATGTTTTTATTCAGGAACACACATGACGAAAATATTGACAATTTCAATACATTTTTTGTTTGTATTTTGTGTAGAATAATCTTTACTCAGTCAGCTAAGCTCAGCTCCCGTAATTTGTTTAAAAGACCCTCTAAATACCCAAAATCTTATGTTAGCTATTTCAACATGTTCGGCTGGAGGTTGTTCTCTTCGATGTAAATTTTGAGGCTTAAGGTGAATTCCTGTTACCATTTGTGACGCAGGGTCCACTGTTAGCGTAAAGTGAGTGGCAAAATAAATTATGTACCATTCTGATTCAGTAGGTTCTAGCTGGATTTGCTGACCTTGAAAAGAGAAGACAGATTTGTGTATTGGGAAAAATAAAGAATCAATCTGAAATGAATGACTGAACGATTTCAGAATAGAGCACAAAAAGCTTGAAAAAATTGTTTTTTTTTTCGGGGATTGCAATCTGAAGAGGTAGCTTTGAACAATCACTCATTTTGAATTGAATGTTTTTCAAAGCATTAAATAACTGAAAGATTTCACTTGTGAAAAACAAACAATTTTATAGGATTAAATGTATGAATGCAAAGTTTCTAAATTGCAGGATATCAAATGCAGAATAATTTGAAACTGAACAATATAAAATATCAATGAAACAGAGACTGACGAATACTTGATCACTTAAGTACTCAACAAAATTGTAGACATCTTAATGCGGATGAAAAATAAAAATTGAATAAAAAAAATATCCGTTAGAATACGGATGAAACAATATTTTCTTTCCATTCTTTTTCCGCACTGTGAATTTTTATTGCACGAATGACAAATCGTCAAAAATTTAATCTTCAAAATTACAATTATTCCACTTTGAGGAGAAGTTTGGAAAAATACTCTGACATTGAAAAAGAATGTAATCGCAAAAAGCATTTCACTATTGAATTTTGAATAAATAGAATTATTTGAAAAACTGTTTTAGTTTTTCAGATTGGGGAACAGTGTAGGCAATTTTTTAATGTCGAGAGTTTAATATTTCAAATGGCAACTGAAAACTCACAAAAAATCTAACTCCTGGCAGTGTCAGATCTCCGAAAAAGAATTATTAAAAATTTGAAATTATTGAAATTATCCAATTGCCGACAATTTAGGATTTCCGCAGCTTATAATGTTACCTTATTCGAAAAATCCCGATAATAGAAAATTAAAAAAAAAAAGTCAGCGTTATAACATATCCGACACTATGATATCGCAGAAACGTGAAAATTTCCGAATTATAAAATTTTTAAATTTTAACAAATAATAATCAATTGTTTTGATGATAAATGAAACTGAAATAATTCGCAATTGAAAATTCCTTAATTAAAAGCAAAGAAAATGAGAGCGTTGATTTATTTTTTGAAATTTTTCATGATTTTTTGCATTTCTACATAGAAAAATTATTGGTTGTAAAATTTGGCATTATAATATTTGTTCTTACTATTTCCTGATGACAATCAAGGATATATTTGAAAAAAAAATTATCAATCGCCACAGCCATACATAAAAATACTTTTTCCATATCAATTATAAATATACTATTCTCAGTAGGAAGGGGCGATGAGAGAGAAAAACACTTGAATGTAGTGCTCTGCGGAAATTCCCATTCAAAATAGGAAATTTAGTGCTGAATGACGCCATGGCAGTTCTTCATATTTTCTAAGGAAAGTTAGAAATACATAGCATGAACATAGGAAGAATGACTTTACGATTGTGTTTTGTAAGCTTCACAGTCTATTCTCAGATTTATGAAAACTTCATTTTTGTACAACTCAACTTATTTAATCAGTTATTATTATATTCCAATGAACCAAAATACTTTACAGTTTAATATCCAGAAGAGTCATTCTTAAAATACTGGCGCCATGTCTTGGCTTTCTATTGTCTTATTTCAAACATAGATATAATAATATAAAAATTTAGAACCAAAAGTTTCTTCAAGTGACATGTGCTTTTCTGTATGGAAAAGTAAATGTGCAGGCACTTAGAGTTATTTTAATCAGTGACAGTGAATGCAACAAGTTAATATTTTCATAAAGTCAGATCAAAACGATTCTTGTGTCGATCTAACATGATGAGAATTTTATATTTCTAGTCAAATCAGGACACGAAATGAAATAGGACCCTACGTAAGAACCAATATGGAAATCTATGTAAAATCCTACGCGGAGAGAAATGATTTTTGAAATCTAAGATAAAAGTACTAGGTCACATAGTGATATCATAAGCTAACTAGATAAATAGTAGAAACAACTGAAAATTGTGATGAAAAGTCATATTCCACAGGATTTAGTATTAGGTGCGCCAATAAGTTCTCACTCTCTTTTTTCATGAAAATATACCTGCAGTGTGAAAAAATGGTTACAAATGAATCACTCAGAGTATTGCTCGTCGTCAGCTACAACTTCTCCCCATCTTCCTGGTAGAGCTCAAATACCGTTATAGTAAAAGTGTTCATCTTTTGAAGCTATACATGAATCAAGCCATTTTTGGATGTCTTCATATGAGCGGAACTGCTGATCAACCAGACCATGTGCCATCGACCAGAACCAGTAATAATCGGACGGTGCAATATCTGGGGAATACAGCGGGTGGGGTAGAACTTTCCATTTGAGCGTTTCCAGGTAGGTTTTAACGGGTTTGGTAACGTGAGGTCGAGCGTTGTCAAGCTGTAGTATCACTTTTTCGTGTCTCTGCTCATATTGTGGCCGTCTTTCGCACAGTGCTCTGCTCAATCGCATCATTTGAGTTCGACACCATTCCCCAGTGATGGTTTTGTTCGTTCGGTTCCATTTTCCATCCCCCGTGGAGATGCGATGAAGAAAACCCTTAATTTTTTGCCGCTGGAGCAGTTGTTCACAGGCAAAAAGACGTCGCTCAACGCCCCTTGGCTTCAAATCATAAGGAAACCAAGTTCCTTGTTTTTTAATCATTCCCAACGCTTGCAATTGCCTGGAAATGGCTTGGCGGGTAACTCCTCACGCTGAGGCAAGCTCTTCTTGCGTTTGGCAAGAAGAAACATCTTTAAAAAAATAGATAAAAAAAATGAATGAAGGAAAAAATTAAATCTTAACATCAAACATTTCCTTCGCGTTGTTTTACTTGGAGCAGCATGTCCGTAACCTTTTAGGAGCTCTTGATACGCTTCAGCTGCCGTTTTCTTTGAATAAAAGAAGGAAATCCACACTTTCCGCGAATGACGATTATTTGGCACAAAATCAGACACATTCACACAACCAAAAGTATGACGCCAAAGCAAAGGTCACTAATGTGTCACAACGATATGTTTACCATATGTCTAAGTTTGGTTTGTGGCGTTTTGGATATGTTAAAATCAACCCGCACTTGCTGCTGGAGCCATCTATTGACAAACAGCGAGAACTTATATGCGCACCTAATACTATTTCTGCATAGCAAATATGATTATTTTTGGAAATGATGAAATTCACGTCACTTTGAAGCTCTAGACGCTAAGAATTTTAGGTTATTTTGAAAATTATTTTCTTTTATGCTGAAAAGGGTGCATAGTAGGTTCTTTTAAATCGATCGCACATGCTCCTTCTGACATAATAAAAGGCTTCCCTAGTAACATTTTTTTACATTAAAATCTTTTTGATTATTCATAACCGAGCATGTCGCCAAGCCTGAACAAACGCTTGTTGGTCACCAAAACTTAAGTAATAATTTGTATCATAGCAACTGATTTTGAAAATTGAACAAAACTGACTAAATTTATTGATTTCCTATTAAGAATTCGAATACATTTCAGTGGAGAATTCCATGTTAATAAGTACCACAAAATGATATTTGTGTTCATTTACAAAAAATGAGTATTTGCTTGTTCTCTTCATTTTCATTAAAATGCAAAGAGCATCTGTTAATTAGAATACTCAGTGCAATAAGCTAATCTTGTATATTCATCCTACGCATACTTTTTTCTGTCGTTGATTAATACGCAGTGGCGTTACGTAGTTTACTAACAATGATCATACGCGCCCAGATGAACGAGAAGGAGAAAAACTAAAAGCTTTTAGGATCAGAAATCCAGCAAAGTTTCATCCTGCACGTTCAGATATACTCATACTTAATAAAATTTTTAGTTTAACATCCTTACTAGTCTGTAATATTTTTTTTTGGTACCAATGGGTTTATATATATGACGAAGAAATTGATTTAATAAAAAGATTCATAAGTACGTCTGTAATTTATTTATTATTTTATATGTTTAAAATGTAAATGTGTAAATGTAAATATACTCTTCACAACAACTTCTAAAAAGTTAAGGTACTTTCGGATATTTTGGTTCCAAATCAGGAAAAAATAATACTGTATAAGTTTAAGCCAAACCGGAGTATATCTAGTTCACTCTCAACAGCGTTAAAGCTTTGACCGAGAATATTTCGGAAATTATTACAGATAAATGATTTTAAATATGTGTATCTGAATTCGTCTCCATTTCCTTCATAATCAAAGATAATTTATAAAACTCAATAATCCTAAACTATGAACAGCAGTGTGGAAAATATACGAAATAAAGTTTTTTACATCGAATTCACCATCGCAGATTTATTCCTCTTGTAAATCTGCACAATTTCAATCTGTATCTATTTGCTCTGAAATCAATATTTTAAAAGTCATTGGTGGTTAAAATAATACTTGATATGTACTATCTGCTTAGGTGACTTTCAATAATAAGAAGGTGTGAAAAACAATATGTTCTTGATTTTCGGATGTTACATTTTCAATTGTTTTTCATAGCATACCTCTCATAAGGCTTCTTAAGTTAGACATCCATACTTTCTTCGTCTAATTTGAACTGCTTTGCAATAGTTTTTCTTTCTTTCGTCTGGGAACCGTTGTTGGTGATCTTCTACGACTTGAAAAATTAGCTGCTTCTCTTTTTCATTCTTTGTGAGGGATTTATTAAAAGTAGTTGCAAAAAGCAATATCTCGTTCAGCAAAATCATTGATTCATTTTAATGATTTAATTGTCATTCTTGCTTCCTCAAAAGATTTGATGTTTCCCCATTTTTCAGCATCTTCTTTCAAAAATGAAGTGTCTCATCTTAAAATGTAAGAGAATAAGATGCAGATCCAATGAAGGATCCAAAGGGCTTCTTAGCAATGTTATCTTTTCCTTCGTACTTAATGGATCGAGTCTGTTTCTCATCTCCGAAGTGATCTTTCACAGGAAAAACTATTTAACGCTTCTCTTCGTTGGAAACTAATTTGGAAAAAAAGCAGAGAAGAATAGCATTTCATGTATTGGAGCAAGTTGTTCGTTGTTTCACATACACCAAAGCCGTAAATAAGCTAAATTCTAAGCAGGCCTGCTTTTCTTATTTTTTCTGTTTGAATTGGTTTTTAAATAAGCAGATCTTAAGATTGTCTTTTAATTTTGACACCAATCGTGCATGTGGAAAGCTCTAGGAACTCCGAATTGTTCACCACGTGATGAAGTCTTTCCGAGAGACACTAATGTTAGCTCCGGCATTTCGCGGTAGCCTTCTCTAGAAGTCATCTGCATTAATTTCTGAATCAGCTAAGTCAACTAAAATTCCATTTGAAACACTCAATGTTTTATTTTCAACGATTTTCCTTTCTTCTCCCCACACTTTTCTTTAGACTTTTTCTCAGATCATATCTTTCGATTTCTCTCATCTTACTCAGGTCTGGATTTAATTCAGCAATAGTGTAGATTCTTATAGTGCGTTGATCAGATAGAAATAAAATAGGGTTATCAAATTTCATTATATCAACTGCATCCTTATGGGCAATATCAAATAGTTTTCCAATCTTACCTATACATTCTGAACTTTTCTCAATGTCGCTTCTTCCATTGCGATTTTTATTTTTGCAATTTTTAATTTTGGAATTTCTGTTCAGGTTGATCAATTAGAAAAACTTCCAAACGTATTTTTCCAGTCATGTTCAGAAACGTCTATTTTTGAATTATTAATATAAGAATTAACACGATTTTAATTACATACATTACCTGAAGTTGACCACATGACCGCGCATATCAGAAGAACCTTTGGCTTTCTCGAACAGGCCATTAGGAAATTTCAAGCAATTCATAACTTTCGAAATGTTCATTTCAGGGAAAATTAGTTGAAAATTAAAATTGTGCAGATTTAAAAGAGGAATACAACTGAGGTGGTGAATTTAATATAAAAACTTTTCTGTTGTGTATTTTCCATGCTGTTGTTCACAGTTTGATTATCAAGTTTTAAAAATTATCTTAGATTTTAGGGGAAATCGAAACGAATTCAGCGACTTATATTTGAAATAATTTATTTCAAATAATTCCTGAAATATGCTCTATGAAAGCTTTAACGCCGTTGAGGAAGCACTAAATATACTCTGATTTGGCTCCAACTCATACAGTAATATTTTTTCGTGATCTGAGACCAAAATATCCAAGAGCAGCTGAACTTTTCAAAAGTTAGTGTGTTCTGAATCACTTTTCTCTGAATTGTGTATTTTTGGTGTGTTTTTTGATTGTAACTAGTAACAATGATGACGAACGGAAATGAAAACAAATAATAATGCAAATCTATCAGTTGAATCCAATTGAGTTCACCATATAGCATAGAACGTAATACGATTTCCCATAGTTTTTGCGTGTATCTAGCGCTATCATATTGAGTACACAAGAACTACAATATCAGGCCAATTTCGGGCAAATATTGGAGTTCTTGTGTAGTTTGAAACAGGAGAGTTTACTATGTTGTACAGCGCGTTAGCTACTCTGTACAGGACAAACAACTACCTAGTCGTCACACCTGCTAGTTGAAAATAGTTGAAATTACCATGTGACCAAGTACAAACAATTTTTCATTTAGCCATATCATCTGTGGTGAAATTCAGGACCAAATATTCAAAATCTCTGAAACTACTATGTCGCACGGCATGTATTGCTGTTCAGGACAGTGTAAGATATCTTTACCTCACATTTGAAAGTGCTTAAATGAAATGTTATAAAATGTTACAAAACTCCATGTGTCACCAGGGTACTATGTGGAAAAGTAAAAACTACTTGAATCCTCAACAAAAATTACCCAACATTTTTCTTAGTATATATCAATATCTGTATGTGTTGATACCTATGAATTGCTTTCTACATGAAATACCACAACGGATTTTAGTTTCCTTAAAGGAAATCTGTAAACAAAGTATCAACTTTATACTAGCTTCTCTTATGGGACCTAAAAATCAATGCGCAAAAGGAGCAATTACAGGAAACTACTACGCAGTGTTTAAGTCATTCCTCCATAAAGTGTTCACGTAGCTTTTCGTATGGGTTCTCATATAGTTTTCCACATAGTTTCATATCCCGTTTTGTGTCCCAATTTGCCCATACTATTTTGTATATGAACGCAATGTGGATTTTTGTATTGATCCCCGTATGGGTTTCTACATAGGGCTCTATGTGGAGATTTTCAGTAGAGCGGGAAAATGGGATCTCCAATGCGGTCCGAGTACATAATTAAATTTGAAGATTATTGCGTGTACCGAAAATCATATTTCATATTCATTTACCTAGTCTTTTCGGTGCTCGAATTCCTATAAGTGCATTATCTTGAGCTTTGTATGCCACCAATTTATATCCATCAAGATTAATCGTGCGGATTAAAAAATTGTAATTTCTATAATATACCCCTTTAGGAACGTGGCATTCCTTATAAAAAGCTTTCCTCACCACAGATCCAGTGCTATCTAGCCACAGATCAATATCAACATCCCCAAACTTGACTTTTTTATCTGGCTTTCCGTCATCAAGATCTCGGTCTACACATTCAGTGTGCCGTCGCTTAGATGGTCGAGAAGATGAACCTGCTTTCTGAATTTCTGAAGCATTTAATTCTGTAAGAAAAAACAACGAAGATTTATTATTATGAGAAGATCAATTATATTAATATCAAAATTAAACACTCAACAAATATAAAGTAAAGCACTCAAAATGAAAGAATTGTGATTCGAAACTCTTCACGGTTCCACAGTTAGAAAAGATAACGTTTAGGAATCCCTTCATTCAATTCAAAGTTTTTTGAAGCAAGAAATAATCTGCTAATTCAGCTTGCAAAAATCACTCAAAGTAGATAGAGGATTATGGGACGGACAGATAAATAAATAAAACTGGAAGGATTGCTTCATCGATTCTGGGAGTAAAGAATCGACTCGCAAAGAATCGATTCAAAAGATCGATCTTTTGGGTCAAAAAGATCGACCTTTGAAGAATCGATCCAGAATTGCCCATCCCTAATTTATGTTACTTAATGAATTAAGTCCACGACTCTACTATGTGGTGGTATTCGTCAAACACCAGCAGTAGCGGTGGGCCGACTTCGCGCTGCCTACTTCTACTGGCGGCGTCCGCGCGCCCAGTAAGGCCGACGCAGTACAGTCAGACGGCCGGTCCTTCTCCCGCGTCCGCGCTGGTAGTACCTCAGTAGCACCAAACCGCCTGCGAGCAGAGTAGTGTCCAGACGAAATTTAAAAAAAGAAGAACGAACACTTGAGTTAATTTCTTGCCCTAACCAGTATTATAAGCATATCTCCCAATCTGGAGACGATATAAGTACATATAGGAAAAAACAAAGTCAAAATTTAAGATTCGACTACAACGCCGTCCTCCTGTGCGATCGAGGCAACGAAGGTCTTCACCGCCATTCTTTTGAGGTCCAAGGTAATTCGGACGAACTTATCGAAATACGATTTACTTCTCCCTTTCCGAATCGTAGGTCGAGGTCCCAAACTCCTGCGTAGACAGTTGGCTTCCCTTCAAAGGTAAAGGTTAGCTGTTTGCGCTGGTATTCGGCCTCATCCCCTCCTCGGGAGCTGGAACAATTGAAAACGAGGCCCTGGGAGACCTCAATAACTGCTGGCGACCACAGACCTGGCCGGGGTCTGGAAGTAGGCGTGACCAGGAACTGCTGGCCGAAGTTACGGCCGGAAGTGGATGGTCGCACAAACTTTCAATAACCCTGTGAGCTACGAGTGGGTCGATCCAGTAGTTAGGGGCCCCACGGTTCATACTCGGTTCTTTGCTCGGGATTTCTGTCTTTATTTTCGATAGTTACCAAGGAAGCATGCGAACGCTCCAAGCCAAACCAAAAATAGAAGCAATCAGCCCTTCTCTGAGCCATCAATTATTTAACGAAGATTGTTCTTTGATCATGCAAACTAAAACCAATTCACAATAATTGTACCTTCTCTCTAATTTACGCGCGCTTGGTAACAAATAAAAGTACTGTGCAGCGGCTGTTTAGTGTAACAAATTATATTAGCACAAATGCAAATTTAAATAAATGTACAGCACTAGTGATGTTAGATATTGAAAAAACTTCTGATACAGTCTGGCATGAGGGCCTTATATATAAACTTTCAAACTTGAAATATCAAACTTACATCTTGAAAATCAAAGAAAGCTATCCCAAAAATAGATCCTTTGTAGTAACAGCTAATAGTGTAACGTCCACGGAAACAAAAATAAACGGGGGAGTCCCCAGGGGTCGATTATGCGCCCGGTACTTTTTATGCTCTATACTGATGACATCCCGAGAACCGGAATCATAAAATTATCTATGTACGCGGATGACACAGCACTATGTAGCCTCCTGGGACATTAGATTAGCAATAGAAAAATTTCAGATGTACATATACATACTTCTAGAGTATTTTGATGAATGGAAACTAAAAATAAATACGAAAAAAACCGAACCTGTCATATTTAGAAATGAAAGCAGAAAAGATCTCATTCCAGATATTTACACGGATAACAACAAAATTGTACCCAAAAGCAGCGGTGATTATCTTTAGACTTTTATTAAACTTCAAACTTAAATATAAAGAACAAATGAACAAAATCAAAAAGAAAACACTCGCAATGATAGAGACTCTGAACTGCTTAATAGGTGGACGAAGTAAGCTTTCTATAAATAACAAATTAATTCTCTATAAGGCAATTATCAGGCCGACAATTATATATGCGTCACCGATATGGTCTGGAACTTACAGATCTTACCTTGAAGCGCTAAAGCGAATCCAAAACAAATGCTTGCGAATGATCACCAACGCTACACCAAGAGATAGGGTTAAAGACTTACATGTAAAATATAATTTGAAATTGTTAAGAAATCATATCTATTACCTAACCAAAGACTTCGATACCAAACAGATTGAGAAAACGCAGGATCTCAAAAACGAATTGATTGTATATGCTAACGAAGCTAAAATGCCCTTCAGGCTTACTCATAACATGCCCTATCAAATTCTGCTAGGAGAGTCTCAACGTCTACCCTAGATTTAAGTTGTTATTAATCCTAAGCTTTTATTTTTGTTATTCAGCATGTAAGGAAATCTCAAAAACTGATAAACTTTTTTCAAATTTTTGTATATATGAAACACCATATCTGTTTTTTCCGAAACAAATGAAATTGATAATTTAAACAAATTGAAGTCAGTATTAATTAGAATTACATTTCCAGGTTGGAAACAGGTATCTTAATCAAACATCATATATTCATAGGCACAAGCTGAGATCTCCTTGTATACATTTTTATGAACAATAAATCTTATTTTTAAATGTGATGTAAATGTAGAATCGTCACTTGTGTCCGGGCACTGACTCGTGCCAATTTTCTACTTCTCTCCTTTCACCCTGCTTTACTCTTTTCTCTTTCCGGTGACTCTGGGTTCACCCTGTGAGGTCTCGCGGTCACCTTACTTTCTCTCTCTCTCCTTTCTGTGACTTTGTGTTTACCTTTGTGGTCTCGAAGTCACTCTCTCTCTCCCTCTCTTTTCTTTGACTTTGGTTTGACCTTCGTGGTCTCGAAGTTACACACTTTCTCTCTCTCACTCACTCTCTTTCTCTCTCTCTCTGTTCCTTCTGTGACTTTGGGTTTACCTTCGTGGTCTCGAAGTCACCCTCCCCCCTCTCTCTCTTTCCCTCTCTGTGACTTTGGGTTAACCTTCGTGGCCTCGAAGTTACTCTCTCTCTCTCTCTCTCTCTCTCTGTGAGTTTGGGTTTACCTTCGTGGTTCGTGCTCTTCTGTCAACCAATTACAAAAGGGGGCTTACATCAAACTATTCTATTGAAAATGTAGTATTTTTCGACTTGAAATCTGAGGAATTTGAGTCGCTCCGTATTGAATTTAATATGGTATTTCAATTGATCTTATCTAAGGGAATTTGTCTTCTTGTCTTTGTGAGAAATCACCCTGTTAAATAGGGTTCATTGAATAGGAAAATTGCTATCATCACGATTAATTTTATTTTTACTGCAGCGTTTCAAAATATCCTTTAATTTTACAGGATGATAAATTATTATGGAGGACTTCCATCCTAAAAACGTATGCAACCGACTTTAGAGCGAATTTTCAAAAAAACTAAGTACATATTTTGTTTTTATTATTACGCCAATAAGGATTGGAAAAATTGTTGAATAAAGCATGGGATATTTTCTTACAAAAATGTCAAATTGAAATTATTAATATTCTAAGATTTTGAATACAGTTTTTAATGTTGCACAATTCGCAAATCAGAAAATTGTGTAATTTTGAACGTATGCTTTTGCATATTTTATAGCAACTTATCTCGAATAATTATGATGTTAAGAAGACAACGTTTCAAGGTCAGGTATTAAAAACTAAACAACTTCAATTTCCGTGCAGTCAAATTTATGCTACTTCAAACTTTCAGTGTTTGTAATTTTATTATTAATTATCAATAGCTTAAGGAACAAGATAAAATCATTTATTAAAAATGTGAAGCGCGTGAAATAAAAAAAGTTAACAAGATCAAATATGAAAATCTGCGAAATTTGGTAAATCGCAAATCAAAGCGTCTTTAGGTGTAACATATGTTAATTAAACAGTTTTGAATAATTGCGTATCTTGAATTTTAACGTAATATTTCGCAACTCGAAATTCTGGAAATATGTACATGTCTTATCTTGTATTTACATTAATATTTATATTATATTGAGTACACTCACCACCAAAATTCAAAAAAGCTACGATGGTGGGTAGCAGCGTGCTGATAAGGACCTTCATCTTTTTAGATAGATTTCTTATACCGTGAGTGAGAAAGATCAAATATATTCACTGCTATATATACTAATCACTATCAGATTACTTATCGTTATGATAACACAAAAAAACTTTGTAGACGAAGCCTTACAATCTCAAGAAAAAATTATTATCATTACAGTCAATTCAGCTCGTGAAATGAAACTTTGACCACCACCCTACCCTACATCCAATGTATCCCACAAGAAATAGAAAGAATTCTCAACAAGCACAACATCCAAACCATATTTCAACCACCTGCGAAGAGAAGACAACTCCCAAGCAATCCTGGGAATAGGAGGTACCTCTCAGTGATCCAGGAGTATAGGAAATCCCTCGCTCTTGCGGCCAAGTCTATACTGAAAAAACTGGGAGAGCGGTGAATCAACGTGTAGAGGAATATGAGAGGAAGGTCAGGCTAAAAAATTTCGCGCAACCAGCACTAGCAATCGAAATCGTCGAATACTTTAAGAACATCAATAGGGACAATGGATACAATAACAATCCAATGTGCCTTTCCGTCCTTCCGGGTTATTCAAAAAATACTTGATTGGATAATCAAGTTCGACCAGTTTCTTTGGTTGGGCGCTCTGACCAATCACAGGCATCGTAGAGAGTATATATACGAACAACATAACCCGAAACTTCAGATACAGGCCAGTAGACCTGAAAATGTTAAAAATAAATATTTCGGCTCTAGATATAGATTTAAAGCTGGAATCTAGCTTCGGAGAAGAGTCTCGATTCAGTGGTTTTATTTCAAATGTTGATTGGTCAATACAAATTATTATTGTCTTAATGAAAAACATCTAGTCTGATTAAACACAATCTTGATGAGTTTTCATACTGGAAAACGCGGAATGAAAAAAAACCCTCCTCGGCATTTTCGACTTTAACTGTAACACAGATCCCTTCAGGAGAAAGGGTCAAGCTGTGCCTGCTACCAAAATCTATGAGCGTAGATCAGCTAACCCTTTTTTCTGAAGGGATGTGTATCACAGGTCAACTCGATAATGCTGAAGAGAACGTTCTTTCATTACGAGTTTGCAGTATTGAAAATCACTAATATCGCGATTGTTCAGACGCTTTTCATTTGGACATTAATCTTCTTATAGACCGCTCGACTGCTGTGGTGAAACCGCCGAATGAAGAAGCTTCTTTCAAGCTAGATTTCAGCATAAAATCTGTAGTCAGAGTCAAGATAATGATATTTTAACACTTTTAGTTCTACTGATCAAAACACTAATTGAATTGAAGTAAAAAATTGGAAGGTTCCTGCCCGTGATGACGGAATCCTAAGCATGATAAAACTATCAAGTAGAAATATGTGAAATTGAAACTACTGAAATTGTACAATTTAAAATACAGAATCATTTGAAACTCAATAATAAAATCTTGAAGGAAAAAGTGAAAAAACATTTGATCATTCCGGTGCCTAAATTTAGGCAATATTGTTAGCTTCAGAAGGAAAGTTTTGTTCGGATTGCACGCTGTATTTTACAAGACTGAGACCATCATAATAGTATGTTATTGCCTGCATTCCAGTCACTGCATGGATGTAGTACTAAGGAAGTAAATTTTAGTGTATTTTTCAAACGTGATCTATTCTAAGTGGGAACATTGTTATTATGAGGAATCATCGATAATCCCAAATGTATTTGAAAGTCATTCCGAAGCTGATTTCTTAGCTTCAATTTTTTTTCCAAATTTCCATCTGCTTATCTCTTCTATTTAATTTGACAGATGGCTTTTTTGATCTTTTAGTTGTCTTTGGCCTTGTTTCGTTGACGAATGGCTTTTTAGCTTTTTTTCGTTTTCCTTGGTTCCTTTGAAGCTTTACTTTTTTTTCTTGTTGAGAAAATTGCAGTTTTTTGCAGCTGAAAATTTCTCTAACTGCAATCGCCCAACTTTGTAAAGAATAAACGCATGATACTGCTAGGTACCTGGTATTGTTGTTGCACTGTCCAATCTTGGTCTAAACCTTTTTAATGTTGCAGAATGAATATCTTTGCTACTGGAAGAAGCCAGAGTTTCTGAACAACTCTTCTGCGCCCACTCAAATAACACTCTGGAAGTCATTAGATTCGGCTGAAAAGCATGCGTTCGTCAATCAATGCGACGCAAGCGTCTTACTGGAATAATGACCATTCTACTGCCTTCACGATATTTATTTTCTATCGCGAATATGAATTCAATCATAAACGCATGGTTATTATTTCAGACTACTTGTCTCATGAGACCGTTGCCGTTTATGAATACCAAAAATTCATTCTATAGTAGGGGAAACTTTCCTACAGTGGATAGTACAACCTACAGTGGATAATCATTTATCAAAAATGATCATTTGTACTCTTGATTAATGCTTACTGACTGCAGGTTCCATTATCCACTGCAGAGAGGTTTCCCCTATGTGAAAGCTAATCACAGTCCTAAAAAGGTTGAATATTTCACAGACGGTGCAGGGGAACCTTTTTGACAATAAAAACAGTTTTGCCAATCATCAAGCTCACGAAGAAGATTTCGGTGTCTCAGCAGAATGGCATTTTCATGCTACTGCCCATGGCCAAGGAGCTTGCGATAGCATAGAAGCAAATATAACAAGTGAGCTGCTCGGGCCAGCCTGCAAGCCTCTGCAAAACACCATGTACTGACTGCCAAAGCGTTATTTGAGCACGCGTACAAGAGTTGTAGAGAAACGCTGGCTTTTTTCAGTAGCGAAGAAACTCATGCTGTACTTCAGAAATGCTAAAACCAAGATTTGTCAGTTCAAGAACGATACCAGGTACCTTGCAGTATCATGTGTACCAAGATCGCCAATTGCAGTTATAAAAATTTTCAGCTGCAACATAGTGACATTTTTTCCGAAAAGAAAGAAAATTAATCTTCGAAAGAATCGAAGGCAACGAAGGGACCAAAAAAACCATGTGATAAAGTAAATAGGAAAGTTGAGGAGTTCGCAATTAAAAGAAAGAAAGGAACAAATAAATAAGCTTCAGAATGAATTTGAGATACAATCGGGGCAATGAAGAAATACACATAATAAAACTTCCCCTACTTAAATTAGATTAAGTTTGAAAAATGCACTTAAATTCACTTCCTCAGTAATACGTCCCTACAGTGACTGTCACGCAGGTATTAAAATACTATAATGACAGTACCAATCCTGTAAATGAAAAAAGCAGTTCTCTCAACAATAAATAACCATAATTGACAGGATAAATTAGTCTGAAGAAGTTCCGCCGAGCGAGCTTCCCATCGGTCACGAGCACCACGCCATCAATTCGTCGCATTACTCTTTCTTTGAAGAAAAAATTCTGTTCTTTATTTTGATACCAAACGAATGGTTCGGATTTGAGGAAAAATCAAAAATACATTTCTTTGAAGATAGGGGTTGAATTTTCAATTTTCCAAGACATGGTTTAAACCATTCGATGCATCATAAAAAAATCGATTGAAAGAATGAATGACAAAATTTTGTTCAGTGCATACAAAAGCAGTTTAGCACATTTGAAATAGGTACCCTTAAGCAATAATGTGCATTCAAAGATTTGAGGCCACGTGATGAGTGTATCACATATATAGATATAAATGCGGTCACGTGACTCACTCGTCAAATGGCCTTAAATTGAATAAATTTCTGAGAAACAAGTTTCAAAGTCAAGATTTAAATACTGAGTAATAGCTTTAGCATTAAAATAATATCACGTATGAGAATACAAGAGCATAAAATTAAAAAAAAATTCACAAGTTTCAACATGACAATCTGTGAAATTTGACTAACAGCGTATAAAGCGTCTTTGAGTTCAACATATGTTACATAAAAAGTGTTCGATGATTGCGTATTTCAAGCTACAGCTTAAGGTTTTCAAATTTTAAATTTGGATGTTTATGTTACATATCATGTTTACGTTGAGATTATTATTATATTGAGTACACTCACCACCAAAGTGCAGAAAAAATGCAATGGTAAGTAGCGGAGTGCTGATAAGCATCTTCTTATCACTATCAGATTACTAATCGTCATGATACCCAGAAAACGATCGCGAAAGAAGCGTTACGAAATTTTTCAAGTGAGAGCCAACTGTTGACATTAAAAACAAAATTTAATAGACCTTGTAAGCTGCCTTGCTCGTAATTAAATATGTATGTACATATTTCAACAACAAAAATTCAGTGTAGTCAGCTTAGCCTGCGAAATAAAAATTTGCCAAGGTCTCTTAAAAGTCTCCACAATATTTTTTACTGAATAAGTCGTAAAAGTTACAATTCTTTTATATCTGCAGTAGAGAAATCGGATATTTCTTCAAGACATTGTATTTTTATGAAATGGTCTCAACTCTATGATATAACTTCTCTGCCGTAGAATTTGTTCATTGTAGTGCCAAAGTTAAACAATTTTGAAATCGAACAATATTCAAACAACCGAAAACATATTTAGATAAAGAAATCATAATAATTATAATATTATAATATATGATTCATCGTAATTTATCTATCGAGGATAATTGGGATCCTGTGGAATAGAAGGCTCCCAGGGAATAGGTAAGGTTCCGTAAAGTAGGTGTTTTTATTGAGTTTGAGACACCTTTTTTATCACATTTCATTAAGAACGGTGTTGCCAAGAAGTATATACGTGAATAATTGAATACTTTCCAGTATCAACCTTTTTCAGCTAGGAATATGAATACTCAGTTCCATCAAAATTGAGCTAATTACAATCTGTAATTTTCAAAATTGGATAATTATTTAACAGAAGCTTCTTAATGAAATAATACCATGTATGTGCATGCGTTTGACAATTAAGTTATACGTACGATCGTGTTTGAAAAGGAAAACATTTTGCAATTTCTCAAAAAAATGCCAATTTTTTTTGTTCATCAATATACTTACGTTTTTCTTCCTTAACTGGATTCAGCAGACTTAAATATTTAATTTGGGAATAATAGAATTGATGAATTCCAAAAATTGAATAAGTTGGCGCAAATTAAAGTGAAAAGATATTAAAATTTGTTGTTTTCAAAAAATCCAGTTTTCATCGACTACTTCAAAGAATACAAAGCCTACAAATAATTGCTTGAGGGAGGAAACATGTGCCTTGAAATTCTCCACAAGTAGCAGTCCTGAAACTTCGAACGATTTGAAAAATTGACTTCTAGGACAATACTTTTCAGGCTAAATCCACGCGTAACCGAGTGCTCGCTCCACCGATTGCAAGTGGTGGCGACCAGCTTTGGTCAGACGTGCCTGATAGTGGAGTCTATGTCAAGCAGATCAAAAATTTTCCTCTTGGAGAGGGATTTGGCTGTAATTGGTATATAGAGTCATGTATTAGTGGAGAAAAATACCACCAAATATTTTTCAAAATTTAACCCTTTGATGTCTGAAATTGTTTTTAATGACATTTAAATTTAAACCGATAAATAAAGACGATGTAGTGATAATATACATAAGGAAATAGAATCTTAGTCAATCTGAAAGCATGCAATTGTTCTCACGACTATAAGGAGTGTTTGAATAATTTATTATGAAAATCGTCTGCAAAACGAAAAAAAAATCAAGACTTTGATAGGTTTTGAGATGTAGAAAATGCTTCATATATATACTAGCGGACCCGATAGACGTTGTTCTGTACACAAGTCTTAAATTTGAAAATTTCAAACTTTTTACTTCTTCCAGTGGACTGAATTGTGAATTTAAACCATTCTCGAATCCACTGGAACATGCATAAAAAACTTCATCAAAATCGGTCCAGCCGTTTAAGAGGAGTTCAGTCACATACACACGGACAGAAAAATTACATATATATATATATATATATATATATATATATATATATATATAAATTAAATTGGTTATAAAAACATATGTATACAATTATTTTGTTATTTAGCAAAATAATTTTCACGTTTCTTCAACTAACTTGAACTATGTTACTCAGTATTAAGCATTTTCTTCTTCAAGGATATACACTCCATATGTTGAACAAATTTTATTTTCTACAACAAACTCTTACAAATAAGATCCGAATTTCTTCAAGCGCGATTTTATAGAGGATGGATGATTTTGAAGCCTATTTCGAAGAAAGGCATTGTTGCTACAAAATTTTAAAAAATCAATGAAATTGTTAATCTCAGATAAGACAGACAAATTTTTTGTAATTTGCTGAGAAATCATGTTTAAATTATTAGAGAACGTTTCTGTCCAGAGCAAATATACTTAATAATTGATCGCATGTCTTTGCACGAAAAAATACTTTTCACTTTAAATAATTGTGTCATTATTTAAAGAAGGTACACAATTTTCATGGATTTTATGGAAAATACAAAATTTTGAACGAATAGTATTTTTTTGAACAATTTGAATTTGATGTTAAAATATTTCAGAATTTTCCCCTAACGAATACGGAAATATTTTATTGGAACAATTTTAGTATAAACAACTTCAAGTGAATTCAATAATGGTAATGATTTTTATCGTTCTTACTGTTCAACATGTTTATTTCTCGAAAAGAAAAATTGAAAAAAAAGTTATTGTTTACCTATATATCTCACCATTCTCCAAGTTAAAAATGTCCTATTTGGGTATTTGGACAATTATATTCTTCCACTTTTAATCGTGGCTTTAGATATCATTGATATTACGTTTAAATAATTAAATTGGATAATATCACACTCTTCCAATGAATAAATCAAGTTGAACCTTATACATATTCGAATGTTTGGGTCAGGTATGCCATGCCATGCCAGGCACTCGAGAAATAAGTTCAGCATTCGAATAATTGGAAAATGCACTTCGAGAAATGGTGTTCCTGACATATTTAATATTTATCAAAATTTTTGTTTCACATTTGTAAATTTTCGGTGGTAAATACATACAGAAATAAAAGTTTGATTAATGTACTGTCCAGCCAGACATGTTCCGAGGATGTAGCAGTTTCCATCTGTAAGAAAGAGGATAGTACATTTCGAGGTTGCCTATTTCTTCGAAAATTGGTTCCTTTACCCTACATTATAAATATATGGCTGTTCAAGCTCAACTCCCGAAATCTGTCTATCAATATTTCTAAACACCTTCAATTTTATGTTAGCTATGGTAATCGAAAATGTTGAATGTTGTCCATCGTGATTTTCATTCCCAGAAAGGAGACTAATTTCATATACGGTCTTTGTATCAGGATTTACCGCTAACTTGAATTTTTTGCCAAAATAATTAATATACCATTCTGTAGAGGTAGGTCTTAGCGTTCGACAACCTTAAAAATGAAAAAATAAAGATATTTATGAATTTCAGAAAATAATAAATCAATTTCGAAATTGAAGACTAAGAAACTCCTAATTAAAGCACTGGAGGTCCAACAAATTGAGTTCGGCATTCCTTGAGAGTTAATCATTTAAAAACGAAGCCTCTTTGAAACGGAAAAGTTTGGAATTATACTTCGTCGTCTCGTTGTTCTAGATCAAATTTGTAGTCATACACCTTCTGCTTGATCTGATTACAGTTTTAAAACTATTTTTAAAAAAAGTTGCCAGCAGCCGCTCTCATTGTTTTATCATTAATTCTCCTAAATTCGTGAAATGGAAAGTCACCATAGTGAAGATTCGGTTACTAGCAGATGGAGTAGAAAAAAACATAGGCACAAGTAATTAGTAGAGAAGCTGATTACAAAAGATATCTCTACCCTAGCGAAGGCGAGCGTGTTTCGCGTTCAAGAAGCTTTGACTTATTTTGTTTGTAGCGTTGTTTCCCTTAGAGAAGATGACAATAAAAGGCATTTTGCCAGCATTTCATGAACCGCAGCCCGTCTGACGATCAAGATCGTAACAAATATGTCCGCAAAGATCGTGCATATCTCGATCCAAGATATTCTAATGAAGATGGGCATTATGGTGACAAAGACCGTTCACAAGACAGATGCGAGGACCGTTTACGCGATGAACGCAAAGGACTTTTACACGACGAACGTAAAGATCGTTCACATGAGAAATGCAATGATCGGTAACGTCACGAACACAAAGTTTGTTCACGTAATATAGAGTACTTTCCTCCAAAAAAACCGAGACATATTATAAAGAACACGCATGTTCAGTAGAGGGCATAGGATCATCTTGCCATAGTTCAATAGATGCATTCCAGGATGGAGATGCTCGGCTCAATGAGACAGTGCTACAAATTTTAGGAGACGACCTTTTAGAGACACAGGCTATATCTGTCAAAATTTACAAGATCCTAACGAAAAGATGGACTGAAATCTTACTGAAGGATCAAATGGAAAATCCGTAAGATAATTACACTGAAAGTATTTTTTTCTTGGAGATTTTAATGCAATTAATCTGCCGACTATGAATCATGAGTTCAAGGATATGGAAAGTAAAATATAAAAATATTCAATGACGGGAAAGGAACTAACCCTGGTTTAATTTCTTATTTAAGTGAAGAAGGAAGAATCCTGTCAGATGTTCGTCATAACGTTTCGGTGATGAAGCGAGCTTTCATAACACCTGAGGTAAAAGAAATGCGAAAGGATTTCACTGAAAAATTACCAATCAGCTAGTTGTTTTTGAAGCGGAACTATCAACACCTATGAAGGACGCACAGGACGTAGAAAAAACAAGTAAAGACTTGGTGGAATCATCTGGTGATAAATCGGCAAAACGATTTCAGGTTTTTTTTATGGAAGAAGACTTTTTCGAATTCTGTTCATTAGCCATATTCATACTCCAGAGAAGATTACAGAAAGCAGACCAGGGTTCACTGGGACGGGCTGAGGAGAGGATACAAAGAAACTCTCCAATATCGTAAGCAATATTGAAGCTCAGTGAAATATCTGGTGTCCTTTTTTAAGAAGGTTTTCCAAAAAAATAAATCTGTTTCTGCAATAACAGGATTTGTGTTTCATAAAAAACACGTTAGCTCATAATGAAGTCTTTGCCAAGGACAGTATCATGAAATGTGAACCCTCCAAAGGTCACATCATTCTCTTATTTTTTAGTAGACAAGCCAAAGGGGCAGAAACGATCAATTCTAAACTCAAAAAAATTGAAAGAGTTTATAAGACGACTCTGTTTTTGATTGGAGGACCATAAAACAGTGATGAGGTTATTAACCCCGAATTGTTACATGGCTTCTATTGATTTGGAAGACACAATGTTATTTTGTTGGTACACGTTGCAGACGAGGTCGAGAAATTACTGCGTTTCAATTCGACAAGTTACTCTCAGAGTTTACTTGTCTGCTTTTTGGATGTTGGACTGCTTCTTTTGTCATCACAAAATTATTGAAACCCGTAGCCCAGGTTATGAGATGCGAGGGTTTTGCATCTGTTATCCACTAAGAAGATATTTTGACGATAGAAGGAACTAAAAAATTTGCCGTTCAAATGTCTTACATACAACATAATTTCTAAAATTCATTGTCGACAACTTCTCTGTCCTGGGATCAGTCAGAGCTTAGCGTGACGTCGACATTGTTGTTCTTAAGAAATTTGATCGATATGGTATTTACATTTTTCAACCTCATACAGCTGCATTAACTCAAACGTTAGCACATTGGATGAAAGCTTCTCTTTGTAAAACTGAAATTGATATATCTTTTTTTAAAGCACATAGCCCGTCATCTTCAAAAGGAAAACGATCTTTAGTTAATGTTGATGAAATTTGTCCTACTGATGGATCCACAGATAGGTCGACAGATATATTAAAAATATATATGATTTTTTCGGAAGCGCAATTGTTCATTTGACACTTCTACCAATTGTATCTAGAAGAACCGGATGACGAAATAGAATTGACCGATTAAACGAACTTTCCTTAAGTGACGTTTGATGGGATTATTTGTGTCATCTCGTTCTAATAGTACAATCATTCCTTACATAAATCATTTTTTCTCTTAGGAAAAAATCCCTTCAATTGCGATTAACTAGCTTTCACATAAATTAGTTATTAGGAACGTAAAGCAAGCGCCAAAGAAAACCGCGCGACTGACGGGAACTTTTTTTTTTTAAATAGCTTTAAAACTTTGATCAGATCAAGTAGGGAGAGTATTAGGACGAATTTTATCATTACCCTTGATGCAAATTATCCTGATTATAATTACCATCAGCTAAAAATAAATTTAAAATTAAGGTGGTCCAAAAAGGCTTTTTTGTGGAGTTAAAACGTTTTTCGATTTTTTTAATGAATTATTTGGATTATGAAGTTTGAATCCTAGAAAAAATCGATTAACCAGAAAATTAACTTCACCTTTGAAAAATGTTTTGCATGCATAGCAAAAAATGAATTAAATGTCATCAGGACCATCATTTTGGACATGTATCAGAGTTTCGGGGTAAAAATTTAAACGAATTTTGTAATTGATTTATTGTCGTCTATAAGCGATTCAGAAAAATAATCCTATATAATTCAGATAATTTTATACATTTCTGCTACCACTGAGGTGCGACGAATGTAAATTTTCAGTAAAAATACAATAAATGAGGATTTTTGGGCTATTTTTCTTTCCACTTGGAAAATTAAAAAATGTTATAATTTCTTTAGTACGTCAGAAACAACAAAAAATAGTATCCTAGCAAGAATATGCCGAAAAAATCATGCTGATTAGAAATCTCTGACTCTAAAATAGGAGGTTCGGTGTAAACAAAGTGAATGAATGAACTTGAAGATTATTATATATCCTGAAAAACAAACTGATAATACTTTCCAAAATAACGGGCCCTACGTGTACCAAAAATGATATACCACATTCACATACCTGCCATATTCGGTGGTTTGACTCCTATAAGATCTCCTTCGGCACTTACATATGCCACCAATTCTGTGCCTTGTAGATTAGCATAACGGATTAAAAAGCGGTTTTCTTTATAAAATGAGCCTTGAGGAATACGGCAGTTTGGGAAGTAAGCTTTTAGCAAGAATGTTCGAGTTATATCTAGCCATAGTTGAATCGGTTTCATCCCATAAATGACTGTTTTATGAGCTGGGCCGTCTGCAGCATTCACTTCTACATTCAAAAGCCCCCCTTCCATTTGCCCTCGCCCTCTTGGTGCACGAGATCGTACATATGGAGCTGATCGTGGTTTTTTTGCATTCAGTTCTGTAAAAAACATAGATTTGTAATTTTGAAACAACAAAATGTCAATCTCAAAACCAACCACTTGAACATTCTAAACTGATGCACCGAAAATACAATTTTTATTTTGAATTATTTACGAGCGCACAAATGAAAAGTGTGGCGTTTAGGAATCACTAATTTCAAACTCAAAGGTTTGCAAAGATCTCTTATCTCATGATCAATAATATTCTATTCTGTAATATCCTATCCTATCTTATCCTATTCCGTCCTACCCAATCCTGCTTGCCTTTCTTCACTTTTCCCTTCGCACTCCCTACAAAAGGGGGTAAAGTTGGCTAGCGCATGGGGCAAGGAAGGCTAGGCTGAGGGGTAAAGTAGGATAGGGTACCTATCCGGGGAAAAATTACGACGAACGGTCACCCGGCCGAAACTATAAGGGTTTCTGCCTTTCTATGTAGTATTTGCAATGTCCAGCTTTTATTTTTTATTCCACTTAGAAAATAAAGTGATTATAATAGATTCATTGACATACTGAAAATGATTGTTCGCCTTTCTGCGTAGAAAATTAGGCCTTTCTGTTCTAAATTGATCCTTTTAGTTTGTTCAACTGCTTTAAAATTCGTTTCATTATGGGTTGAGGAGCAATTTTTTCAAATAAAAATTTAACAGTTCTGTTTTTGGCCTGAAAACTAATCTTTGTGACGCGAAAATCCGATATTTCTTGTGAACATTCATGTAATTTGTTAAAAATTTGTCTTCTCGCGAAAAATTAATTTCCTTACTTAAATTTTTTTTTTGTATGTGAAGAATTCAGCTATTTATTAAATACACTGTTTTTTCGCAAACCAATATCACAAGACGAACCGAAAGCGGCTTATAAGAATCAAATAAATTGTTCGTTTGGTCATATGAAAATGTTTAAGGCTTTCCGTTCGATCGCCGAAGTTAAGCAGCGGTTGGCTCGGTTATACTTGGATGGGTGTCGCACTAGACGAAGCGTAATTGATCAGCTTTTAAGCTAATTTAACTTTTGAAGTGATAGTCACAATAAGAATAATAGTCCGGGAGCTGGGTATGGATGGGTTTTGTTTAAAACGCAATTGTCTAAACAATTATGAAAAAATGCTTTTTTCGAACAGGACAAATTTCTTTTAGGTAACTTGGGCCATTTTTAGACAAAAAGGTCTCCTGTCATTTGTTTGTAAAATGCATATTCAAAAAGTTATGAATTTTTTAAATTGAAGAATTGACGTTTTTTGTAAATTTGACTTTTAATAATTTTCGATCTAATCAATATTTTTCAAAAGTTAAAAGACCAATTTATTCTCTAAGATTTCCTCTATCTATTAACGATATGCAATGTTGGATGATCAATTTGGAAGTCTTTGTTATCGCAATTTACAAGTAGCACTTTTTACGCGCGGCGCAGTACGTGCGCAATAGAGGCCTGGCGCTCGCAACTCGCCCGCTCATCAATGTCCCAGCATATCGCAACCAATAATATATTGCTTATTATCAGATTAGTCATATTGTTGAATAATTAAAGTGGAAGGTCGAAACTTCATATTTCTATGCATTTCCACGTCCTATAACGCATGCGTGTAATTCAATATAAACATAATTTTTCTAATGCAGTTTACAATCCATCTTTATAATCCGAATTGATATTGATATAATATTATTATATGATATTCCGTAGTTCAATGTTTTACACCGACTTCGGCTTCCTTAGCTTTACATATTCATCGAGCATATTATGTAACATATCAGCAAGTTAACTGTCTGAACCCGAATGCAGAAAAACTGGATCCTTTGGAATATGGATACACTATAGAGAACAATGTATTGTTACCAAAAAAATATATATAATTATATTATTACCGCCGGCAGACGAATTCGTCCCAAGTTGTCGCTGTGCCACTTGTTCCCTTACTGCATCATGTTGTTGTTTAGCGGCTCAAGTAGAATGTATATCGTTTTGTTTATTTAAGAAAAGTGATACATGTAAAAACAAATTTAATGTTCCTAAGGAATAGAAAGGTAGAACAAGCATCTTTCTATTTTATTTATTTTGTCATATTATACAACATAAGGTATTTATGTTTTTCGATGTATTGTTAATAATTTCATTTTGTGTGAATCTTGTCTTCATAAAATTAACAAATGAACAATTAGTTACGATAAGCCGAGACACATTGCACTTGTGATGAGCGGGCGAGTTGCGAGCGCCAGGCCTCTATTGCGCACGTACTGCGCCGCGCTTAAAAAGTGCTACTTGTAAATTGCGATAACAAAGGCTTCCAAATTGATAATCCGACATTGCATATCGTTCATAGATAGAGGAAATCTTGAAGAATAAATTGGTTTTTTAACATTTGAAAAATATTGATTAGATCGAAAATTATTAACAGTCAAATTTACAAAAAAACGTCAATTTTTCAATTTTAAAAATTCATAACTTTTTAAATATGCATTTTACGAACAAATGACAGGAGACCTTTTCGTCTTAATATGGCCCAAATTACCTAAAAAAAATTTGCTCCGTTCAAAAAAAGCATTTTTTCATAATTGTTTAAACAATTGCGTTTTAAACAAAACCCATCCACTTCTCGTAAAAATAACCGGTACCATTGGATTGAGCGAGTCAAAATACATAGGATCACATGGTTTTTACCTTTTGCCTCCTAAGTGCATACGGAATCATACCCAGCTCCCGGACTATAAGGATAATAAATGCGAATGAAGAAATAAATAATGATACTAACTAAAAAAACAAAAAAACAATAATTATCATAAATACTGATGCCAGGGAATCTAATGTAACGTAGAATGTGTACTATTATAATAATAGAAGAAGTATGAGGAATGGATCAACACTTGACTTAAATTGTAAGGGTTTCTGCCAGTGGCTATGAAACCATTTAACTGAGATATTTTTCAAGAGAAGATATTTGGAATTGAAACTATGAAAATACTAGAATTTCCAATACAGAATCATTTGAAAATTTTTAACTTGAAACTATTTTCATATTATGACATATGTTTATAGTGTAAACAATGATTCGATCAAAACAGATTACTGTTGATTAAGCATTGTCTTCGCCCAAGCTCCATTCGCAATATGTCGTCACTTTTTTAGATTGCACAATTATAAACCCAAACAATTTCAAATTTTTGAATGTATGAGTTCATACATAACAATTTGACTGGAATATTTTTCAGAAGGAACCGTTTTAAAGTTGGGAATGAATTACTAAACAATTTTAATTTCGGTGCAGTCGAAATGAAGCTACCTACAATTTCAAGTGTTTGAAATTTCATCATCAATGAGCAAGAGCCTTAGTATCAAATTAATATTGTCTATCAAAAAAGTTAAGAGGATGAAATAAATTAGGATTAAAAAACTTGAAAATGGAAAACTGTAGAATCTGGCAAATCGAAAATCAAGGCGTCTTCAATTCTAACATATGTTAATCAAAAAGGGTTTAACAGTAGCGTATTTTCAATTTTAGCTTGATATTTTCAAATTTCGGGTTTTGGAAATATATGTTATGTTTCATATACACCTTGAGATCTATATTATATTGAGTACACTTACCACCACAATGCATAAAAACCACTATTGTAAGAAGCAGCGTGCTGAAGAGGATCTTCATTTTTTCCAATGAAGTTCGAAAACTTTGAGTGAGAAAGATTGAAAAT
Source organism: Andricus quercusramuli (assembly GCA_932178445.1). Classification (NCBI taxonomy): domain Eukaryota; kingdom Metazoa; phylum Arthropoda; class Insecta; order Hymenoptera; family Cynipidae; genus Andricus; species Andricus quercusramuli. Next base: position 44,387 of record CAKNXH010000298.1, on the reverse strand, counting down.
GATTACTGCTATATATATATATATACTAATCACTATCGACATACTAATCTGCATGATTAACCAGAAAGCTTACAAAATTGCGAAAATTCCTCATGTGTCTATACTACGTGGAAGAAGCATTGCGATATCTTTTGAATAGAACAAACTGTAAAAATTAAAAACAAGATCCAACAGACCTTGTACGCTGTCCTTCTGCTGATAAAATAGCTACCTTTATATCTCAAGTAAATATTATTATCAGTACTATCAGCCTAGCTTGCAAAATAAAAATTTGTTAATGTGTCGCTAGCTTTCATTTTTTTTCTTCCAAAACATTCTTCAAGTTTTCACAATATGTTCAAGCAAATGAATTATAAAAGTTATATTGTTTTTAGAAATTGCAATTGAAAAATCAGATATTTCATAATGAAAATTTGTTGGTTGATCAAATAGTCTCATCTTTATATCAACTTCTCTGCTGTGTCTAAGGATCTACTTTGGGATTTTCCTAAATTAAAAAATTGTTCATCACTCAAGAATCTGTACAATTTTCTCGAATGATTTCAAATTTTTGTTGGTATGTATCATTTTAATACTTAAACACAACCATTTTAGTACAGAATAATTGTCCATGAGAAAAAACGTCTAATTTTTTCAAACTCGCTATACTTAAGTTCCTTGGCGAACTGATTACGAATATGGTCAAGAAAATTTGCTCAAATTCCAGTGAGAATCATGAAAAACCCAAAAAAATCATTGTTTGTTGCGTTAATCTTAGCCAATATATATTTGCACCTTACAACAATCCTGTAAACAAATTTATATCTTCTTATTTATTCATAAATAAAATTCTGCTTTTCACAAATTTAGCAATGCCTTCTTGAATGAATCGATCACATTTGATAGTTGTTTGAACAAACCTTATTAACAAATGCATAATTTGGTTATTTTTCAGCATTTGAACTTTCCTCCTTTCACGTAATCAACTAATAACTAGTAGAGTCTTCGCGATGTTTTTGGGATGACTAATGTTTTGGGTTGTTTGGCCTTGTTTTGGCTTGTTTGGCCTTGTTTTGGCTGTTTCAGTCAGAACCAGCTGAGATAGGGTTCAGTGAATGTACTACAGGCTGTTTTTTGGCATCGCTGAATACTACTGTATAGACAGGGATATGAACTAGAGCAGACATGCCCAGCTAGGGGAAATTTCCACCTGGAACACATGTTCCGCGCCCATTACTATTTCTCCTGGAAAGCGGGAGTGGTGGTAGACGCTTGCGGGAATCTCTTCTCTGTGATGTCACAGATGAGAGATTCTACCACCTCCACCATCACTTTTTGTAATCTGAATTTTTTTTGGCTTTTTGGGCTTAAGGAAGCAGAGAAGATGTTCATTAAATGTATGGAGGATTATATAATATATAATATAAATGTGCTAGGTGTAGTTCTTGGGGGTTATTAAATATCACACGGACGATTGGACATAACCTAGTGTCTTGGCAGGGTATGTGCGGAGATTATTTTTAATTAGGATTTTTTTGTGATTTGAGTCGAAGTCAGATGAGATGGGGTACGTATGGTAATTGATGTACATCTTGGGTGTTTTTGGACATTACTGCAACAAAGGCGGTATTAACAAGTGTCTTGTGAAGATGTATTAGGTGATAATTTTTTATTTTGAATTTTCGGCATTTTTAGTTGAAGGCATCTGAGATGGGGTTTCTTAAATGTTGCCATGGGTTGTTGTTTGACTGTTGAGTTTTAGCGTGTAGATTTAGATACGGAATAGAGTCTTGGTGAGTTGTCTAGGGTGACTATTTTTTATTGTAATTCTTAGTAGCTGTTTCAGTTGAAAGCCACTTATGTGGATTTAGTTGAATGTGCCAAGTGCTGTTTGTTGCGTTTCTTATGATTACTGGGTTAGGTTTGAAAGCAGCTTCAAGCTGTAGCTCGACTTTTGGGTTCTTATGTTAACTCTGTCTGCCATGTACATATCCTTCTTGTTACGAACGGAATTTGATGCGCTGAATCCGAATCTGAGCTCAGAATTGCTCCATCACCCTAGTTTTCCGAGATATCCTAACCTAAAAGTGCAAAAAACACGGTTTTTTGCTATCTTTGAGCTTTGCTCACATCGAGAATTTTTAATATATTGCAAATCTGGACACGGCATCAGAAAGCTACTATCCTCTACTTTAAAAACCACTACCTGTTTTTTCTAAACGGATTTTTACAAGCCGATATATCGTTCTTTGAATTTTAGAAACATCAAGTTTCAGATGATACTGAAATACGTGAGAAAAAATATCTGCGAGGTTTAACAATAAACTATCACTTGATCTTCTACTCGAACCCCAGGAAGGTTAACCCGAGATCGTAATAACCTGCGAGCCGTAATCCCCAGGAAGATTAACCTAAGAATACAACGCAACAGCACTTCTAGCGGCTATTATCTCTCCGACAGTCCTTTGCAGAATAGTTGGCGAGTCTTTTTACCAGGTGTTTGTCTCCAGCGGCT
>CAKNXH010000298.1:0-41883 GCA_932178445.1 Andricus quercusramuli | reverse complement strand
GTTGGCGAGTCTTTTTACCAGGTGTTTGTCTCCAGCGGCTGTTCTCTGTCCGACAGTCCTTTTCAGAATAGAGTTGCCCAGCAATATTTTCAGGTGTTTGTCTCCAGCGGCTATTCTTCCTCCGACAGTCCTTTTCAGAATAGTTGGCGAGTCTTTCTACCAGGTGTTTGTCTCCAGTGGCTGTTCTCTCTCCGACAGTCCTTTTCAGAATAGTTGGCGAGTCTTTCTACTAGGCGTACACGTGTACGTGTACACGTGTAAAGAGTCACCTGGACGTATCACATTATAAAATAGACTTCACACGTGAAAGATCAAGTGATAGTTTATTGCTGAACCTCGCAAATATTTTTTCTCATGTATTTCAGTATCATCTGAAACTTGAAGTTTATAAAATTCAAAGAACGATATATCGGCTTGTAGAAATCCGTTTAAAAAAAACGGGTAGTGGTTTCTGAAGTAGAGAATAGTAGCTTTCTGATGCCGTCCCCAGATTTGCAATATAATGAAAATTCTCAATGTGAGCGAAGCTCAAAGATTTCAAAAAACCGTGTTTTTTGCACTTTAAGGTTAGGATATCTTGGAAACCTAGGGTGTTGGAGCAATTCTGAGTTCAGATTCGGATTCAGCGCGTCAAATTCCTTCGGATACACTAGGTCCGGTCTAGGGGTGTGGTATTTCATCGATTTTTGTAGGCCTGTGTTATTTTTCATCTGGAAAGTTGTCTGCCTTGTATTTTGAAGCCATCAGAAAAAAATAATTTTCATCCTCAATTTTTTTGTTCAAAATCTATATTTTTAATAAGAGGTATTTGTCAGTGTTAATGGTTAGTTTCATACAATTAATTTTCATATACTTTTCCTTGTATACATATAGTAAGGTTTCCTTTGTTTCGTTGATGCCCGAAAATAGCCTAAAATTTTGATATGCTTACATTCAGGATGAGTGCATAATTTATTTCCAGGGTAGTTTTTAGGATATGATTCTCGTTTGAAAAAAAAAAATAATTTTCGCAGGTTTAGAGAGCTCAAAAAAGCCTAAAATTCTGGCGGTGTTGATTTTCTTCATTTTTCAAATTTTCCCGAGATAAAAATATAATAGAGTGCGAAGCGCGATAGCTAAAAGACGCGCGCCTTAGGCGCATGCAAACTTGCGAGGGAAGCGAGTTGCGCACAATACGCGATTAGGATGCGCTGGCGTATTCAGGCAGGTTATATGAACGTTTAGGACATGCTAATGACAGTTGAAGACTTGATGTTCAACCTGTTTAGTTTGAAAGAAGAACAATTTCAAAAATTGTAATTTTTTACCTACATCTCTAACCATTCTCCACGTTAAAAATTTCTTATTTGGGTATTTAGACAATTTTATTTTTACAATTGCAATTGCTTTTTTCAAATATGATTATTATTACGTCCTATCTCGAGCATGGTGTTTTTGACATGGTGGTTTTCATTTGTGAGAAAGAGGCTAGCAAAGCTCTAAGTTTTCGATTTCTTCGACAATTAGTTCCTTTACCCTACAGTATAAATATATGGCTCCTCAAGCTCGACTCCGGAAATCTGTCTAGTTGTATTCTTAAACACCTTCAATTTTATGTTAGCTACGGAAGTCGAAAATGCTGTATGTTGTTGTCCATCCTGATGTTTATTTCCAGAAAGAAGACTAACTTCATATACGGTCCTTGTATCAGGATTTACAGCCAGCTTGAATTTTTTGGCAAAATAGTTAATATACCATTCCCTTGGAGTTGGTCTTAGCGTTCGAGAACCTTGAAAAAAAGGAAGATTTGTGAATTTCGAATGATTAAAAATCAATTTTAAAATTAAACACTGAACAATTCCTAAGTGAAGCATTGAAAGTCCAACCAATTTAGTTTGGTATTCTTTGAGAGTTTATCATTCGAAAACATTGCTATCAACAATTAACACATTATAAATTGAAAGTATATTAAAACATAGAATATTGAACAAACTCAAGGGCCGCTTACACGTCGAACACAGAGAACTTTCACACTTTCAACAAATTTCTTAATGTAAAGAGAATGCTGAAAGTTTTTTCGTCACAAATAGTTTATCCTGACAAACAAAATTACACCAATTTTTATCATGTTAGTATCATGTTATGTGAAGAATTATATCTCTCTATTCAATATACTAGAAAATTCAATATTGTACGGAAATAGTATTTATTTTGTCTTTCATTTTCCTATGGGAGTCTCATATCTATCTTATATAGAAAATTGTACAATTTTTTTAGAATGCAGTTCATCTTTTATGTTTTATTTGTATATATGCATGAAAGAATCCTTTTTTTCTACAGTAACTTAACTTGATCTAACTCAGTCATCAGACTGTACATTTGAATTGAGAAAAACTTTCACGAGATGTCCAATCATGTAAGCATAATATTTCGCGTGATGTTTGTTTTTCAAGTGAGTTTCTGTGTTTTCTTATTGCAAGAGAAGCACTAGTACTGCCAGGAAAGTTTCCTGATTTTGCATCATTATTTGAAAAAAGAGAAGTTGGATCAATGTCATCATCGTCAGTTGCAATGCAGTCTTCTGCGCAAGTTTGTGATTGTCTTGTTTCTTCTCCCCGCTAGTATCTGGTCTTGTAGATGTTTTCGAACTTGGCAATTGACCACTTGACCATTTCCTCGCCCCAATATGTCAAAAAAAAAAAGTTTCTTCTTCATGTCTGGGATCAAGTGTTAGCACTGCACAATAGACTCAATTTATCTTGCTACAGTGCTTCATTAGCTTCTTATAGGCAGATTGAATGGCCCCCTGAACACTGATGTCAGTTCCATTCTCATTCGTTTTTAAGTTCAAATCATCAACTGGTTTTTCTAGTTTGCTAATCGGGCTAATAAAACCGACGATTACTAGTGGGAAGGTGACATATTTTTTACCACGGAGAGTAGTTGACAAGATCTTAGTGAACCGTAGGTATGTCACGACAGTTTTGAAAAGACACCAGTCAGATTCAGCTAATCGCAAAGGACGAAGATCTGAGTCTGTATCACATAGCAAAATTGAAGCTTTTTTCAGCTTGATACTCTCCACAATCATGTCAAGTGATGAGTACCACCGAGTGGATACGTCAATACTTGGAGATAACATTGTTATACCTACGGTACCACAACAAAATTCGACTTTCAGACGCAGCTTTTTTGAGTATTTTAATTTCAAAAACAAAGTTCTCAATTTATTTAAAGGTGTATTATTACTCTTTTCTTCAACAGATATTTCTAGTTCTAGTTCACCTTTACCTTTACCTTCGCATTCCTCATCGTCGATTCCATCAGAATCTTCAAGATCTACATCATTTTCAAGTTTTAGTTGAACTAGTAAATCCTGTACACATAGATTTATTATGTAAGAAACACATCTAAAGTGCATAACTTCCGAAGCAAAATCTTGGTCTATAGATTTCATGAGTAATTTCAATTCAGCCATAAATTTAGGATATAAAGCTGTATTATCGAAGGTTATTCCCTGCACTTCCTTCGCTAATCCGTACTCTTTCAAAAACTCTTTGGATAATTCAACAGCAATCTTTCCGGAATGACATCCTTTGGATAGAATTAGATCCAGTGTTATTGATTAAAAAATCCAATCTTCATTAATACAGTGTCCTGTTTTTAAATAATTTATGCAAAATAAGTTTTTGAAATTATAAAATAAAAATTACAAGTATTTTATTAAATTTAATATGATTTTGTATTCTTGGCTACCAACCTAGCGGGTACACTTGAGATATTATTCACCATATATGTAATTTTCGTTCGATTAGTTGCTTATTTACTTATTTTGCAGTCAAAGATGTTTTAATACTTGAAATAATTATTAATAAAATTACATTAATCTCTTAAAGAAACTTCAATTTAAGCTCTTACCTGGGAATTCACTTTCTGCATCATGACAAATATATTTCAAATATTATTATAACTAGATATTATTTATGTAGCAAGCCGATTCTGCTAAAAACAGAAAGTAGGTTTTAGCGATAAAGGGCTGTAATTCAAACGACTCGTTAACGTTGAAAAATCTGAATTTACTGAGGGCAGATACAGCACCGACAATTTATTGCCATATACATATTTATGAAAGCTCAAAAGGTCATAATGTTAAAGGTTTAAAATGCATTCTTGCTTTATTATTTACATATTCGAAAAATTCTTAAGTTATATCGTCGTCAAAGAAACTAATTGGTAGATATTTCCCTATAACCCATTCCACAATCATCTCATCCAGCTTATTTTGATCAAATTTCTGAAATATCTTATTCATTAGATCATGTTATAATTTTCTATTTGATTGATGTATTATGCATTCAATTTTATAATTCATTTTATATCAAAGAAATCAAATTACTTTTGAGAAATGATGGTTCTTTACTTCCGGAAATGCTTTAGAAAATTCCTCTTTATGGTAATTTCTGAGATGCAGCGTTATTCCTGTCATTTTGCCGTCTTTCATTCTCACAATTTTTACCTTATTGGTTGTGGAGAAACATTTTTTGCATTTAGCAAACTATTCTTTCTGCTCCATGTAATCGAGGTCATAAACATCATCAAGTACTTCACGTCTCCTTTTCTTCGCCTGAAATTGAAGTTTCGGCTCACCATCGACATCCAGATCAATTAAATCATTCGCTACTATACTGTTATACATTGAATTTTCAATAGAATTTTCAGGATTCTTAAAAATTCATACTTAATTCAAATTTTGAATCATCAAAATATATGTTAGACTACTTGAATTAAGAAGAAAATACTTTAGTGCTGATCTTTTCTTGAATGAATCTCCAGCGGGTGGACTCTGCTCTCCAATATTATCGTTCGAAGTTGATTGGAAGTTAGACATTAGACGATATGATTGGTAACAAATGAATGCACGAGGAGTTGGTTTTGGGATATGTTTTGAAAACGAACTAGACTGATCGAAATATTCAAAATTCTCGTATCGGAATGAAGCACTAGTCAAATTTTACAACGTTCTGAAGATTTCGAACCAATTTATCCGCCTACTAAATTTGAACATATGTCAAGTGAATCAGGTACCAAGAAAAAAGAGCTTCAAGTTGTCGCTTCGAATAAATTAGGTACGCCAATATACGTTATCGGTCTCACCCAAATCACGATATTTACTGACGGGAAAGAAACTAATTCTTCTTTTATATTGTATTCGAGTTAGAAGGAAGAATCCTGTCTGATGTTTATCACAACATTCCGGTGATGAGGCATGCTTTTTATTACACTGGGGTAAACCAAATGGTAGAGGAAACTCCTGAGGAATTATCATTCAACAAGGTTCTTCTTGAAGAGAAACCATCGACTTGTATGAAGGCCGCAAAGGACATAGAAAAAAATGAGTAAAGACTTGTTGGAGCCATCTGGTAGATAAGTTCGCAAATCCAAATATTGCGGAAAATAGAACAGGAATCACAACGACGAGCCGAGGAGAGGATATGGAAAAATCCACCAATATCGTAAGTTATTGTAGGTAAGTGAAACAGCTGGTCCAATTAAATTTGTTTAGGACGCTCGGAATATGTGAAAATTGGATATATAACAGGTTATGCTGTACCCTTTTTTGCGGAGGTTTTTTGAAGAAATTATTATGTTCCTGTAATAACAGGATCTGCATTTGATCAATATGATTTAGCTAATCATGAAGTTATTGCCAAGGTCAGTAATCAAGAAATATCATCGACTTCGACTCCCAAGGCTATTCCCCTCGACATGGAGCCTTTTACCTTGGTACGTAACCAGCTTGTTCTGAGGCGACATACAGTTTGAGGTGGGTTCTGAACCACCAAAAGCCACGGTAGGAGTACGTCGGAAAACTTCCATTGGTTTCAACGGAGAGGGGAATAAGGATTAGTTGATCCGTACAAATAAGGATGATACAATTTTTTCCTAATGCAAGCTGAAATTTCTTAGATCAAGAAGATATTGTAACCCAAGGCATCCATAGGTACATTGTAACCTTGAAGGTCACTCTAAGGTCATTTAAACTTAAACAAGGTCTACATACCTCTGCTAACATAAGCTTTTCAATTTTTTCTCGTACTGAGCAAAGTTACTAACTTCAAAAAGGCGTATTGAGCAGTGACCTTGAACATCACCATGACCATCGTCATCACTTCCAAGGTCTCCTCAAATTCAATTTTTTTCGATTGAGAACCCCCTTTCAAGGTTAAAATGTACCTAATATGACCTGGGTACATATTTGAATGTGAAATTTCCCGCTTTATCGATTGCTGATATAAAAAAGGGGGTTCCCATAAAAAAAGTTAACCTCTAAAAAACTTTGAAGGTCATCGTCAAGATCAGAATAAAGTTAAAAATTGAATTCTTCGCTGAAAGTTACTTCAAGAATGACCTTGACCTTCCTGAAAAATATCCCACATGAGGAAATATTCAGTCATCCAGGGACTTTTTTCATATTTGGTATAAAATAACCTGAAAAGCAAACTTTTAATACTTTCCTGAATCACTGGCTGTACGTGTACCAAAAATCATATCCCACATTCACACACCTGCCATATTCGGTGGTCTGACTCCTATGAGATCACCTTCGGCACTTACATATGCCACCAGTCCTGTGCCTTGTAGATTAGCATAACGGATTAAAAAACGGCTTTCTTTATAAAATTGGCCTTGGGGAATACGGCAGTTCGGGAAGTAAGCTTTCCGCAAGAATGTTCGAGTTACATCTAGCCACAGTTGAATCGGTTTCATTCCATAAATGACTGTTTTATGAGCTGGGCCATCTGCAGCATTTACTACTACTCTTAGAAACCCGCCCTCCATTTGCCCCTGTCCTCGAGCTGCACGAGATCGTACATATGGAGCTGATGGTGGTTTCCTTGCAGTCAATTCTGTAAAAGAACATAGATTTGTAATTTCAAGAAGACAAAATCTCAATCTCAAGGAAAAAACCACTCAACAATTGTAAACTGGTGCACTGAAAATACAACAACTTTTATTTGAAATTCTTTACGAGTGCACAATTTAAAAATGTAGCATTTAGGAATCACTAATTTCAAATTCAAGGATTTTTTGAGCTCTCTTCTCGCCTGATAAGGCTCATCCTATTCTATAATATTATATCTTTTCCCATCCCATCCTACCCGATTCTACTTTGCCTTCTTCACGTTTTTCTTCCCACTCCCAAGAATAGGGGGAAAATTGGGCTAGCGCAGAGGCTAACGAAGGCTAGGTTTCGGGGTGAAGTAGAATGGGATACAACGTAAATTAGGCTACGTTAATGGGTAAAGTTGAATATTTTACGAAGTAAAGTTAGCCACGGACGCCCTCTACATGTTCTAGTCTTACTTCTCTATCCGGAGAAAAAATTAAGAGGGACGGACACCCGACAAAAACTATAAGGGTTTCTGCCTTCATAATGTAGTATTCAAAATCTTCAACTTTTATTTTACATTCCACTCAGAAAATGTAATGATTATATTAGATTCATAATGAAACTTAAAATGATTGTGATGTGTGATCGCCAAGTAGTTGACCATTTCAGACAATTAGATTTTCAGGCAATAAAAATCCGAACAGGGAAATATATTCTTGTTTTAATTAAGTCTTACCCTAGAGGTCAAGGTATGAAAAATTGGAAGACACATATTTTTGAAGCTTGAGATCTCTCCCTTCCGATGGGAGCGCCTGGAAATGTGATAAAATGTTGTCAAATATGGAAAAATATTTTTTAAACAAAAAAAAAACGATTTTTTCAAATTTTTTTCTTATAAAATCGAGTTTTCCGAATGGATCCCAGTGTGCAATCTACTTGCAACCTCAATGATTGGTGGAATAAATGCCTGAACTTTCAGAACACATGGTTCCGAGATCAATTTTTTATCTTAGTGTGTTCGAAATGGCTCGTTAATGACAAAATTTTTGCGAAGACACTCATGAATTTTGCTCTCAAAAATTAGGATCTTTTCGAGAAAGTGCAAAGAGAGAAAAAGTTCTTAGAATCACTCAAAGAATACGTGAGAATTTTTCCAGAAAGTTTCAAATTATTTTTTTGATTTTGCAATTGTTCAGTTTTTGAAAAATCAAGAAATTCTAAAAAAAAATCCAGGTGAATTCTTTGTTTGATTCTAACTACTTTTTATTCTCGAAAATTTTTACTATAAGCTCATGGTTCTCAAGAAAAAAATTCACAAAACTCATCATTCTTGATTATGTAAATTTTCGATGTATTTGCGCTTGGATGACTGTGTGAGCCAGCATTGGTGAAAGAAGGCGTGGAAAGAAATGAATTTTCATCAAGGCCTAAGTTGGTGAAAAAACACCAAAAGAAGATACACTAAGCCGAGAATTCCCCAGTGGTTCGGGTTTACACCCCAATAATTGGGGTGGTTACTCTTTTTTTCTGTTTCGCACGAAGGATTGGTGCGCTCGCACGACTGAGTCGTGCGGGCACCCGAACCATTTGGGTTTTCACCCGGAACAGCAGTGGCCGAACTGGTGGGGCGCCCGCCCGAAAGGTTGGGGAGCTTGCACGTATGATTCGGGAGATTTGAGTCGTCAACCACGTTGCATGTTGCGCGTTCGACGTTTGCGCATGTTCTCTAATGGCCATCCAAAGAGAAACCAGATAACTAGTTTACACTGTACTCCACTGACATCTCGCACATGAATAATAAAATTGACATAAACTAGAAACAGTGACATTCGGGAAGAGCCTGATGTTTATCAGCTGCGGCCATTAGCGAACATGCGCAAACCTCGAACGCAAAACATCCAACGCGGTTGACGACTCGAATTTCCCGAATCATACGTGCAAGCTTCCCAACCATTTGGGCGGGCGCCCCACCAGTTCGGCCGCTGCTGAAACAGAAAAAAAAGAGAAACCACCCCAATTACTGGGATGTAAACCCGAACCACTGGGGAATTCTCCGCTCAGTGTATCTTCTTTCCGTGTTTTTTCACGAACTCAGGCCTTGATGAAAATTAATTTCTTTCCACACCTTCTTTCACCAATGCAGGCTCACATACTCATCGAAGCGCAGATACATCGAAAATTTACATGATCATTAATGATGAAATTCGTGCATTTTTTTTTTTTTTGAGAACCATGAGATTCTATCAAAAATTTCCAAGAATAAAAAGTTGTTAGAATCAAACAACGAATTCACCTGGATTTTTTTTATAAATTTATAATTTTTCAAAAATTGAAAATTGCAACATCAAAAAAATAATTTAAAACTTTCTGGAAAAATTGTCACGTATTCTTTGAGTGATTCTAAGAACTTTTTCTCTTCTTGCACTTTCTCGAAAAGATCATACTTTTTGAGAAAAAATTCATGAATCTCTTCGCAAAAATGTTGTCATTAACGAGCCATTTTGAACAAACTAAGATAAAAAATTGATCTAGGAACCATGTATTGCAAAATCTTAGGCATTTATTTCACCGATTATTGAGGTCAACAACATTTTATCACATTTTCATGCTCACCATCGGAAAGAAGAGATCTTAAGCGTCAAAAATATGTGTCTCTCAATTTTTTGTAACTTGAATTGCATGAGTTATAATTGCAGAAAGAGTGGTGTACCCAAACGAGAATTCTCGGCGTTAAAGGGTTGATGCTTTTGCAACGGTACAATTTAATGAAAATGAAGAAAGTTCGAACGTTACTTCCATATTTCACAATTCACGGTTTGTTCCCTATTTTGTTTAGAATTCATTTTCTTTGTTGGTGCTTCATCAGTTTAGTTGAAAATTCATCTCGCTGGATGAAAATTCAACAAGTTTGCTGAAAACTTGTATTTTTTGTCTTGACGGTCGTCAAGGTCATGCTTAAGGTCACTGCTAAATAAGCCTTGTTAAAGTTAGTAACTTTGCTCATTATGAAAGAAATTTAAAAAGCTTCTGTTACCATTGGTATGCAGACAAAAAAAAACCAAGTAAAAATTAAAACTGATTTGATCTATAATTACCCGGCTCTATCCATGATTACCCCAATACACATTAATAAATATTCAATGAATATTTATTTTAGACCTAGTGGACAAAAAACATTAACATCATATAAAATTAACATTTCACTGGTCAACAACCTTAACATCAAAATTAATAAAATCACTCTCATGTTGGAATGATAATACAAGTATAGAATGACGTCGAAATTCAGGTTGTGAGAGTTTTGAAGAAAATCTTCTCGATTCTCTGTAGCTTAATTGGTTAAAGCATCAGACCGAAAATCTGAAAGATCTAGTGTTCAAATCCCAGTGGAGGTAGATATATTTTTCAAACTATATCTTATTTGATTTAAAATTAACTTTTCTGTTCGAAATTATTTTGATCGTGTAAAAAATTTATAGTTTGTCTTTCTGCGTAGAAAATTAGGCCTTCCTGTTCTAAATTGATCCTTTTAGTTGAGAATTCCACATTTTTATAACTTGTTCTTTTTCGGTAAGTTCAACGGTTTCGAAATTCGTATCACTTTGGGTTCAGAAGCAATTTTTTTAAATGAAAAATAACTGTTTTTTTTCTGAAAACTTATCTTTTTTAGGCGACAATCCAACTATTTTTGGTGAAAATTCATGTAATTTGTTTAAGATTTTTTTTTTTCGCATAGAATTAATTTTCTTACCTAAAAATTCTTTTTTTCTATGTTGAGAATTCAGGTATATATTAAATGCACTGTTTCCTCACATAAAAATATCACAATACAACCGGAAAACGCTTATGAAAATTCAATAAATTGGTCATATGCAAATGTTTAAGGCTTTCCGTCCGATCACCGAAGTTAAGGAGCAGTTGGCTCGGTTATACTTGGATGGGTGTCGTACTAGGCAGAGCGTAATTGATCAGCTTTTAAGCTGTCTTCACTCTTGAAGTTACAGTCATAATAAGAATAAGGATAATGAATGCTAATGGAGAAATAAATAATGATACTAACTAATAAAAAATAAAAAGCAATAATTATCATGAATAATGATACAAGAAAATCTAATGTAATGTAGAATGTGTACTATTATAAGAATAGAAGAAGTTTGAAGAATGGATCAACACTTGACTTGAATTGTAAGGGTTTCTGTCAGTAGCTACGAAACCATTTAACTGAAATATTTCTCAAGAAAAGATATTTGGAATTGAAACTATGGAAATACTAAGATTGCAAACGCAGAATCATTTGAAAGCTTTTTATTTGAAATTATCTTCATAGTATGACATGTGTTCACAGTTCAAACAATGATTCGATCAAAACAGATTCTTGTTGATTTAGCGTTATCTTTGCCCAAGCTCCATTGACAATATGTCGACACTTTTTAAGATTGCAGAATTATAATCCCAAATGATTTGAATTTTCAAATGTATGATTTCTTATCTAACAATTTGACTTGAATAGTTTTTAGGAGGAAACGTTTTATAGTTGGGAATTTAATACTAAACAATTTTAATTTTGATTCAGTCGAGATTAAGCAGCCTACAATTTGAAGTGTTTGAAATTTCATAGTTAATGAACAGAAGTCTTGGTATTGATATCGTGTATCAAAAATGTGAAAAGGATGGAATAAATGAAAATTAAAAAACTTGAAAATAGAAAACTGTAGAATTCCGCAAATCGAAAATCAAAGCCTCTTCAATTCTAACAGATGTTAATTGATAGTAGTTCAATAATTGCGTATTTTCCACTTAAGCTCAATATTTCCAAATTTATGATTTTAGAAATATATATGTTGTGTTTCATATTCACCTTGGTATTCATATTATATTGAGTACACTTACCAGCATGATGCATGGAAACCAATATTATAAGAAGCATCCTGCTGGTGAGGATCTTCATTTTTTGTAGGCGATTTTATCTATGATAAGTAAGAAAGATTGTACATATTCACTGCTATATATACACATCACTATCGGCATACTCATCTCCATGATTAACAGGAAAACCTACAAAATTGTGAAAATGTCCAATGCGTCCGTACCATGCTGAAGAAGCTATCTTCTAAGTAAAACAAACTGTGAAAATTGAGAACATTTAACAGACCTTGTGCGCTGTTGTTCTACTGATAAAATAGCTACTTTTATATGTCAAGTGCAAACGTCTATCAGTAAAATCAGCCTGGCTTGCGAAACAAAAGTTTGTCAAGGTGTAGCCTAGCTTTCATATATTGTTTTTCTTTTAATATATTCTTGAATTTTTCACAGTATGTTCCAGAAAATTAATTGTGAAAGTGATATTTTTTGCAGAGTTGCTATTGAAAAATAAAATATTTCATAATAAAAAATGGTTTTTTGAGCCAATACTCTTACCTTTATATAAGCTATTCTGTTGCGCCTATATAGGCCGTTTATACAAATTGTTGAAATCTTAGTGTGCGAGTTCCTAGTTATATTAAGGAACTGCATGTAATAATGAATTTGTATATATAAATATCCGTGAGTACATCGTTTTTTATATAGTTTAAATCTCTTTAGGTTCAATAATAATTTTGGAAGCAATGCAGACGACTTGAATGAGGTATTGAAGCAGGACGAGGAAAGGTTTTGGATTCCTAATCTCAAATATTATCAGGATATAAATAGCGACACTGTCCTTCCTCCAGTGACAAAACAAGAAATTTTATTGTATTCAGAAAGGTGATTCGTTTATTATCATATTGCATGACATTGATTAAATTTAACAAAAAAGTATAAGTGTCAGTCCTTTATTGTATTCACCCTACGACATTACACACCATTTTTCTCAAAAATGTTATCAAAATCTTCTCTTTCTGGTTCACAATTATCTATGTCAAATAGCTTTCTACCTCCCATTCGTGGTTCCTCTTTCTACAATAATTCTTCTTCATATGGCGAAATACCGGAGAAACAGCATTTTAGGCCATTTGGAGGCCTTCTGAAGCACTTAAGAGATATTTTGCATAATCAATCCCAGAAGTTAAAAGCTACATCCAAGTAGAAACAAAAGAAATAAGTACAAAAATAATATGTCGCAGGTTCTGAGGTGTTTTTAGCTGATTGAGAATAACAGATTTAATATCCCGAAAAACAACCCACAATTCTAACAACAACAAAACTTTATTCAAAATATACATGACGAACAAAAAGAACAAAATGTGAATGAGAAGTTGATGATTTATTTTACAAAAACCGTTTAACCAAACCCATCTAGGCTGTCTTTAACTGAGAAAGACACAAAACATTACAATCAAAAATGATCAGACCAGCCTTCTTCCCAAAACCGTTATATCCTCATCTTCACAGTAGTTCACAGCAACCCAAGAGAACAACCCCTATTACATTTAACAATATCCGACTCACCTGCCTTCAACTGAAGCAGTAAAAATGATTGAAAATGAATAATAATTACTCCAGACACCTTTCCAAGACTATACATAATATCCTTATTGCCGTAGTAATATGCATCAATTCTCAAAAACTACCCCTAGCACTTTTAATTTTGCAAATGTATAGGAATTCAAAATACGTACAAATTCGATTTTCATTTTATTTTAAATAAGATTTTTTACGAATAAAACGGCAAATATGCATCTAATTAAGGAATTTAACTCAAGAAAATTTCTTCATCTTTATAAGTTTGCCAATTTTGCTTCTAAATATGTTCTCCATATCTCGTATAGTTTTGCAAAAACATGTAATTTTCTTTTTAATCATTATCATTCGATGAAATCAAAACCCGTCCTTTCTTTCAGGCCTCAAAACAATGTGCTTAAGAAAAATTGAATCGGATAATTCTTTTCAAAGTTACTATGTCTACAGACTACAACGATAGCGAGAGGGAAACGACGACAGAGACTAAAGTAAAATACATTTTTTTTCTCTGTCAGTGATACCGCAATCTTTGAGATTTGATGGAATTGGCGGAATTCAATTTCCTCATAAAACTAATACCTTCTCGTTGATATGAGAATGTAATAATACATGCATTTAGAAAAGTGAGTGTGAGAGTAGATGGACAATTGAGCCATGCCATGAGCAGTGGGTCTAACACTCGAGCGATTGGTAAATATACTCCGGGAAATGGTGTTTTTGACACATTTTATTTTTGTCACAATTTTCGTTTCAAATTCTAAATTTCTGGAAAAAATATATACAGAAAGAACAGTCTGATAAATTTACTGTGTAGCCAAATAAGTTTTGAAGCTGTAGGAGTTTTTATTCGTAAGAATAAGGCTAGCAATGTTTGAGGCTGCTTATTTCATTGACAATTGGTTATCCTATAGCATAAACATATGGCTGTTCAAGCTCAGCTCCCGGAAAGTGTGTACTCTTATCTCTGAACACCTTAAATTTGATGTTAGCTATAGTAATTGAAAATGCTGTATGTTGTTGTCCATCGTGAAGTACATTTCCAGAAAAGAGTCTTATTTCATACACGGTCTTTGTATCAGGATTTACCGCTAGCTTGAATTTTTTAACAGAATATTAATATACCATTCAGTTGAAGTGGGATTCATAAATAAAATCGCATGCACATATTTGTACACAAAACAGATACGAACCTACGTGGGAACCTACATGAAAATCTGTATGAGATCCTATATTGATTCATGTGTATAAAAACCTACAAATTGCTCCTACATGAAATTCTACATAGGGTATTGGTTTATTTTGTCATGATTATGGTCCCCATATAGGTTCCCATATGGTTTTACAAATAGGTTCATATCCTGTTTCCTGCTCAATTTGCCTACACTATGTTATATAGGAGTCAATGTATGAGCTCCCATTTGAAATTTTAGCAGTAGATTATCATGTCCAATAACTTTAAATACAAAGTAACACTACTTTCATAAATCACTGATTCTATGTGTACCAAAAATCTTATCCCACATTCACATAACTGCCATATTCGGTGATCTGGCTCCTATAAGATCTTCTTCCTCACTTACATATGCCACCAATACTATGCCTTGTAAATTAGCATAATGAAGTAGGAAACGGGTTTCTTCATAAAATGGGTAATGAGGAATACGACAGTTTGGAAAGTAAGCTTTTCGCACGTAGCGTCCAGTTACATCTAGCCACACTTGAATTGGTTTTATTCCATGAATTACAGTTTTATAATCAAGGCCGTCATCAGAATTAACTACTACCGTTATAACGTTTTTCTAAATTGATTTTTTGGTTCAAAAATTCAACATTTTCGTTTAAAATTCGCCGCAACTAGTTTAAAATTCGTTTCGCTTTAAAACAAAAATATTTCAAATTTACACGACTAACTTTTCACGATTTCAAACGCAGAATCATTCGATACATTTTTTTAAAGCTATTTTCACAGTATGGCATACGTTCACAGCTTAAACAATGATCTGAGCAGAAGAGAATTTTGTTGATTCAGCTTTAGGTTTTTCGAAGCCTCATTCACAATACAATTGCACAGTTCTAAATGCAAACAAGTTTAATTTTCAAATATATGATGTTATAGTCATGAAAAAAAAAAGTATTTTCTGATCAAATGTTGTTATTTATATTAAATTCTCTATATTGCCTATAAGTCTATCCATGTATTTTGTATAAAAAAAATTATTATGACTTGGAAACGCTGTAAAAAAGAGTACAACTGATGCTCATTTTTAGTTTCTATATACCATTATCATACTAAAATACTAAGATTTTGGTACAAAATTAGCCGTTTTCATAGAATAAATTCCAATCTTTGATTCCCATCATTATTCGGTGCAGTTCCAGACAATTTTTTAATAACTGAAACTAATCTTTTGCACTTAGGAGATTGGGATGAAGTAAGTGTCATTATCCTTTTCCAACAGTTATGTCTACATTTTTCAGATTTTTGCGACAACTGGGATGCGGTTATGTAACTTTCTTTCACGTTCAGTTCACTTTTACGTGAATTTCAAATTCATCTCGCTTCAGCCTTTTGTCAAAATACACAGAGTATGTGAATTTTGATGTTTTTAAATATCAAATCATTTGTAAACTGTGAACTCAATTTTTCTCGGAATTCTGAATGATGCCAAATGCACTTAATATGGATACGAACTAATTAAAATTGTTATTGGCAATAAAATGAATTTTGAGGTATCTGACCAAACGCATTTTTTTGTTACAGGTAAAGGAAACAGACTATCCCAATGATTCCCGAGGTATGATATTTTTCGATTATCATTTTCCAAATCGAACAATACAAGAAAAAATTATTTCTCTAATAAAAATATGAAAGAAAGTACAATTTGTGACATGAGCTGAGTAAATCATTAGTTCAATAATTGAATTCATCTCAACATTTGCAGGTAATTGAAATATAAACGATGTGCGGCACATTTCAGAAAAAAATTGTGTTTCAATAATTTACTTACCTTCAAAATCAGTAATGGAATGTTCAGTCAGAACAGATGATAACTTACCTACAATAAAAAAAGAAATAAATAATCAAATACAATTTTTCGTCATCAGTATGATTTTTCAGATGAACCCCAATTCAACACAATCGATTTAATTAGCATTGTTGGTTCGTAACAGTAGCCTAACAGGATTTAGTTGAATGAGCCAGATTTTTTTGCTCGTTTTTTGATTAGCAATGTGAGGTTGTGGGTATAGTGTGAATTTTTAAGAAGGTGGCATGTGTGATTTTTTTAAATTTACGTGTCGTTTGCTTCCTTCTGTCAAGCCTTCGAGAATCATTGACTCTTGAATTACATTTTTATGTTTATGTCAAATATATTTTTTCAATCAGGGCTAGGTGTCATTTTTTGGGTTGTTTTCGAAAAATATTTCTTGAATAATTGTTGAGTGTTCTGGAGAGCCTCAAAATATGATAAAGTTTGGATATGCTCATACTTTATTTTTTGCTTATGTTATCAGGAGCTAAAGTTCTTTTTAGAATTAATTTTTGCAGTTTTTTAGCCAAAAAAAGCCAAAATCTCTGACACCATTAATTTCATTAACTATTAATTTTTTTACCCTTTCAAATTTGCTGTACTGGTGGTGTTGCCTGACACTCCTCCACCCAAAATCCGGGTTCAAAAAAAAAATGAGAGAAACCGAATATCGGGATTAGGGGCCGAAAAAGGTTGAAAAATAGCCTAAGGATTGTGGAATGCTGTTGATTTATTTAGATTTTTTATTTTTGCTGTAGTGGAATTGCTAGCAGCCACCACATTCACCTAAAACTTGTTTTTTTTTCTTATAAAACTTAAACAGCCGAATTTTTTTTTTTAGGAAACTTGAAGAGCCCAAAAATCGGAATGGGTTTCCAAATATAGCCCAAAAATGCAAGAAATCATTTTTCAACTAAAATAATAACTAGTTTTCAACTAATCAGTGGGACTGAGAACCAAATAGTTGAACTTTCAAGTTAAAAATACCAATTCTTAGTAACATGATTAAACTTTTTAATCCAAAATAGCTAATCAACGAAAAAATTGAATTTGCGACTTAATAAAGAATAATTAACTTTTGAAGAAAAATTACTGGATTTTCTAATTGGGTTATATTATTTCAGAATTTTGCATCTTCGCAAAAAGTGGTGACGTGGGTGCGTTTTCACGAACTATCTTTGGCTGGGGTTCGAGTGTAGTCACCTGCACTAGTTTCACTTCAAACCTAAAATTTTTAAATTTTAAATACCTCGTAATGTAATAAAAATATGATATAGTGGTTGAGCAAAATTTAACACCTCAGTGATACCTTAATGTATCATAATAATCAGAGTAATTTTTAGTCTATGATATATTTATTCAGGAATATACATGAAGAAAATATTAAGACATGTTTCATAAATGGAATTTATCTTGTGTGTAGAGTAATCCTTATTCAATTACTTCAAGCCAAGCAGAGCTCCCGTAATTAAGGGTGAATTCACTCCTCTGTATACCCTAAATTTTATGTCAGGAAATTCAACAACCTTTTCTTCTAATATCATCTGACTTGGTATATTTCCAGAATTAAGGTATATTTTTGACGGCTTTCTCAACCCAGTATTATACTCTACCTTAAGGGTTGCTCCAGCATAAGAGATAAAGTACATTGTATCGCTAGGTTCTATATCGAATCGGTCCCCTAGAAAAAAAGAAGTAGTTATGAATTTAAAAAGATAAAGAATCAATCTCAAAATTAAATGAGTATAAAATGAAAACTTAAGCAGTAAAAGTCAAAAAAATTAAATTTTTTTCTTTAAGAGTTCACATTTTGAAAAAAAAGGTTCTAACAATCACTTATTTTAAATTAAATGTTCTTTAAAGCATCAAATAATCTGAAAATTTCACTTTTAAGAATTGGAAACAGGGAAAAAACAGAAGTTAGAATTATTCAAATTGTGCAATTAAAATTGCTGAATCACTCAAAATTAAAGAACAGGAAACATCAACGAAAAAAACAATAACGAATAGTTTCTCATTCCAGTTAAAAAAAAAATTGTATACATTTTAACACGGTAAAAAAATTAGCATTGAATCAAGAAAGTATCCGCACACATACGGATGATAAAATATTGTTTTGGATGAGCCAACATTTTTTGGATCAAGAAAATATTGTATCGTTCGTATTCGAACCGACATTTTCTTGATTCATTGCAAATTTTTTGGTTTGCATTGTAGAAAAACCCTCAAAAATAAAATTACCAATACTCCTGATAATAAAAATACTGGAATCGAAAATTCCAAATGTATGTATAAGCAGTCAAATTGAAATACGAAATAAAAATCAAATTATAAATGAATAAAAAATATTTCCATAAAGTGAAAGTATTATAATTTCATTATTTTTTATTTTTAACCGGAAATGTATTTAATTTTTGTTGTTTTGCATTAGTCTATTCTTCAATTTTTAACAATCAGAAGGACAGTGTTGACTAATTTTCTGGAAATTTTATATTATAATTTAAGCTCAATATAGGCCGCACATTGGAAGGCATAAAGGAATTCACATGGGAGTTGACATGGTAACCATTTCCAATGTGGTGGGCAAATCTCAACATGTGAAGTTAATTTTTATTGCAGGTGAAGATTACTTTGACCACTGCGCAGTTTGAACTCTCATAATAAACCACTGCGCAGTTCTTAAATTATTTCCTTATATGGGTAATTGTCAAATTGTAGGCAAATTTTAGTACCTACAGTGCCAATCATATTATTATTAGGAATTGAATATTTCATCACGGAAGCTAATCTTATTACATTTAAAATTTCAAATCCAAAAGGGGCAGTTATGAGAAAAAGAAATAACAATGAATCCATGTGCATGCGCATATAATCAGTTGTACGTTGTTTGTTTGTACCATACGGTAATGATGCGAGAAAAATTTTGAAGTTTAACCTTTTTTAATGCTTATAAAAAAATAACAGATTTTAATTTTGAAAAGTCACCTACTTATGAAAGGAAACACCGCGAAGCAAGTAACGGAATGGTTTTCATAATTTTTTTTCACCCCGAAAATGGTTTTTAACGCACGTACGGGAATAACGTTTTTTTTTTTTTTGTCAAGATGAACTTTTCAGTTTTAATAACGGAATCACAGAAAAGAGAGTTAATATTTTAAGCTCAATTTCATAAAGTCTTGTATTATACGATACACTTAATATTTCTGTATTTATTACTCAACTGTAACTACAATATTTTACAAGAGAAAAAGACGTACGGTAATGACGTCTGAGATGGCAAAAATTGAGGGACTGAGTTCATGGCTTTTACAATATTATTTATTTGACTCAAAAATGTGCATACATCAAATTTATGTTCATGTGAAGTTCACAAATTTGATACGTTCAACATTTTTCAGGTTTCTGTCTGGAAGAAGATCAGTTTATCCTTGTGCAAACTGAGGTTGGGACGCCATACGGTAATGACGTTTTGGGTGTTCTTATATCAAATTAAAGTACATAGGAACAGAAACGAAAACAAAGAACTGACCATTTTGTAGAGGATGATAATAAGTATTTACTAAATTAAAAAAAAAATCAGCACGAGTTTCTAAGTTAATGTTATATCACCGGGACTTCAAGTTTGCCTTCAATTTGACAATGACCCACATAGGTTCCCATATGTATTTCCATATAGATTCTCATAGGGGTTCACATGCAGATTCATATTCCGCTCCATGCCCCAGTTTGCTTATACGATTTCATATAGGATTCCATGCATATGCCAATATGGGTTTCTACACAGACTCATCAATGTGGATGAAGTGAATGAATGAATTTGAAGATTATTTTATATGACAACCTTAAATACAAACTCATGATATTTTTCTAAATCATTGGTTCTACGTCTGTCAAAAAGCATATCCCACATTAACTTACTCGGTCTCTGGCGCGGTCCTCGGACTCCCAAAAGTTGACCATCTTTAGAGATATATGCCACTAAATTCAGGCCATCTACTTTATAAAGACGGATGGAATAATCCTCGCCATAATTACCGCGGGGAAGACCACAGCCCGGAAACCAAGCTTTGTCAATAAATTTTTGTGTTCTTCTATCTAACCACACTTCAATGTCCATACCGTGAAAATGAATAATTCTATCTATCTCGCCGTCGTCAGGAAATTTTTCTGTTAAACGAAAATTCCCTCCTTTTCTTTTGTCATCTTTTGCAAGTCTCCTCTGCGTTGGCAGATCACTTGGTGCTGTAAAAAAAAGAAAAATATTTGTCAGTTTTAAAAGATTAGGAATATCAGTCTCAAAATTAATCACTCAAAAATTCTCAACGCAAGTATATTTTAAGGCCCATTTTAAGGCCAATTTAATTTGAAATTTTTCGCGAGCCCGTAATTGGAAAAGATAGCGTATGAGTTTCACTTATTTTGTATTCAATGTTTTTTAAAGCAACGAATAATCTGCAGATTCATCTGTGTACAGGGTAAAGTCAGCTAGGGACACAGAGAGGGGAAATAGAGCTTCCCCTACCGCGAAAAAAGTACGACGGACGGATGGATGGATGGGCTTTTTTGAAAAAACGAGACCTTCGACAAAAAAAAACACAAAAAAATACGGCTGGAAACAGGACAAGATAGTGAGTTTAAAAATTACTTTCATATTTCAGACTATACACTCTGTGCCCTATTCCCCTATTTTTCGTTTTTGTATAGAATTCCCTTTTTTCCATGTTTTCCAGAAACCTTCCCTTTTCCTCGTTTTCACTGCTTAAATGCGAAGTAAAATGCTATTTTTGGTTAGCAGTTCTTTTTTTTGTTTGATGAAGGTTTAATATTATATTTTTGGCTCAAACTTCATCTCGTTTGGTTCCCCATTCTGCTATTTGGTTGAAACTTCGATTATTTTGTTGAAATTGAAAAAAAATATTGTTGGAATTGTTGAAAGTTGAATGTTGAACTATTTTTTTCAAAATTCATGTTCTTTGTGAAAACAACCATCTCGATGGTTGGAAGTTCAGCGATTTTATTAAAAATTCTTATTCGTTGTTTGAACTTAACTGTTTGCTTTTTAAAAAATTGAAATCATACGTGGCTGGAATGTCAATTCTAATATTTTTTGTTCAGAATTTATCATTTCCAGTTCAAAATTAAACTATTTGTTTGAAAGCTTGAGGATTTTGTCCGGAATCCATTTTTTTGATATTCATCATTTCAGTTGAACATTCATTTCCTTGGTTCAAAATTTAATAAATTTACTGGAAATTCTATTTTTTGTAGAAAATTAATCTTTTCGATAGAATATTCATCCTTTTGGTTTGGAAAGTCAACTGTTTGGTTTGAAATTCATTTTTTATCATCGGGACTTCAACGATTTTTCACTTCACTAATTTGTTAAAGCCATCTGCTCGCATCGAAAGTCACACTTTTTTAAAGATTGGTGCTAGTCTTTTTGGTTGAAAAATGAATATTTGATTAAACGTGCAACTATTTTGTCAAGAAGTAATTTCTCTCTTGCTTAAAAATTCGATTATTTGGTTTTCAATGCAACTTATTGGTTAAAAATTAATAAAAGTTGTTGAAAATTTGTCATTTTTGGGTTGAAAATTGATCTTTTCTAGTAGTTGGTCTTTAATTTGTAGAAATTGCCTTTTAATTGTTTAAACAAAGTGTACAAAATTAAAAACAGTAATTTTCACAATTATAGCTCTTTAGTAGAATATTCGGTGGTAGAAGACTGAGATAGTACTTGAGTTTCATCACACACAACAATTCTTTTGAAAAATTTGAAATTTTGTTGAGTTTAAATTTCTCGTCAAAAATTTCCCGAAAAAATCATGTATGCTGAGAATGACTGAAAGAAATTCTGCGAAATTTCTGAGGTTTTTTCTAACTATAGAAACAGAGGAATAAAATAAAAATTGACGTTACCCCGCCCCTAACTCATCAAATATGGCGGCTGACGGTTTGAAATTATATGAAAAATTTCTTTTCATTGTATGCTTTCAAATTGCTGACTCAACATTTGATTCCTTTTAGAGGCATTATTTTCGATGTTATTTTAAAGAATAAAACGAAAACTACGCAACCGGTAAAAAAATAATAATGACAAGTTGGTGGCTTCTTTTTGTGCGAGCAACTTTTGTCACCTCATGTTTGCCCCAAAAATCCTTTTAGTAAGTTCAACTAGGGTCTGAAAGGAACCCCTTGGGCCAAATATCAAGTCGAAATTCTTGGGTTACCTCTTCGGAAGTACACCCAACAGAATATTTTGGGTAAAGTCGTTGCAGCTCCCTTCCAAGGTCTCGATACCTATCGTCCTGTTTGTTCTCTTTGGCTCTGTTGCTGTAGTCGGCCGGAGCCGAAAATTCGATCCCGAATATAGTTCGTTTCTCTAAGTCTTGGAGAACAATGTCAGGCCTCAATTATATAACGGAGACTGCTGTTCGAAAATCGTAGTTCCAAAAAATTTGGCATTTTTGGTTTTAAACAATTGACTCTATCTGCCTCGAGGCGTTCGGCTGGGCACGGTCGCGGCCTACACCGCAAGAGTGCCAAAGATGGTAATGAATCACACTTCGGGCAGCATTATGTCTGTAGATATAAATCGTTCCAGCGTTGGCGGAACACCCGGATATAATGTGTTCTAGAAACTGAGCGTGTGTATGACACGCTCTGCGCCGATCGCTGGAAACTTCCTGGAGTAAAATGTGGTCACAGTATACTTTGGTAGAAATGACACAGTCCCGAAATACTAAAATGAAACACTCTGTACCTAAATTAAGTTCTGATGATCTGAGAAGAGCAAAAGTTTGCTCCTTTAACCAGGACTGCTCTCCTACATTTCTGTGAAAGTTTCCATGCATTTTCTTGTCGAGTAGGTGCTGGCAGAAGTTTCGAAAGTCTTCTTTCTTAACTTCTGCTTTTAGAAGTGAGGCATCTGGATGGAGTAATGCACTTTTCTTGATTATGATGTTGCAATTCACGCCGTGAGTTTCGACCACCTGCTCCGCGGCTTTGTAAAGGAACGCTTCCTGGAACATCATCTCTTCTGCATATGCATGATCTTACGCGTGGCGATACTATGGGTCGTAAGCTCGTTCTCAGTCTAGTGAACCACCCCAAATTAGTAGAGTAGAACCGGGACGGCAAGCATGTTTGTCGCAGATAGCCTGTTTAAAACCGACGGACTTGGAGACCAAATTTGTTGAAGAATATGCTTGTATCGGCTTCGGAGAGAATCCTTCACAGATGTTACGTCCTGAAGGCGGCTTTGAGGCATGCACAGGTATGTACAACCACAGGGTCCTTGGGAACGCCAGTAATCTTCCCTTTCTTCAGACTAATCGTTGGCGCACATTTCGAATCCAAAGACCATACTAATTTCTCCTGTGTACTCCTTGACAATATTCAAAGGAAGTTGAAGTTTGCTTGCGCCAGAAGGAAAGAGCTTTAGGTCATCCATATAAAATACATGAGTGACCTTACGCTTGCGATGATTAGTGTCGCCGCAGAGGTATACATGAGAAATGCGTAGTGCAAGAAATAGAGGCAGAAGTGTGATGCAAAAAGCAGACGGCTCATGGTATTGCCTCAAAAGACTTCTATGAGAGGTTCAATCAAAAGCTTTCCGTTAGACAATCTAGGCCATTGACAGGACGCTCTGATGGACTGGTGCGTCTTTGCGGATGCACCTGCCAATTAGCAGTTTCTTTCGGCAGCCTGCTGAACTTTTTTTTGAACCACGTTGTTTATACATCTCTTTCCACACAGGCTCAATTATTCGAACGGTTGGTCTTAATATCGCATCCTCATCTTTGTCTGCAGCTTATTCAAGCGGCGTTTGGGGAAGCATTCCGCGCACATATCCATTTTTCGAGAGGTAGGCAGCTTGGTTTCTTAATGGCTGATGTGAAACGTGCTGATGCTATGGGTATTTCTGGCACCTTAGAGCTGCACATTCTGAGAGGTCGCCCGGTATCTCCGAGTCTCCGTTAAAGAAACTCCACCCAGGTGCCATTCAGCTTTTGGCATGGTTGTCACGCCTCCGCTTGCGGGTTTATTCCTTCAGGATCATCCCAGGACAATGACACGCGACTGCTTATCAAATATTCTGACCATATTCAGCAGAAACCATAGGTACAGGGGCCCTCTTTTCGCAGCCCAAGGAGGCGTCCGGTGGTTTTGTCATGGACCCTTTGGTTCGAGAAGACTGTAAACACACATCTCACGGTCGTGAGACGTGGTAACACGTGCACCGCGATTTCACAGGGATCGTATATAATTTTTTAGAACAGCACCCGCTTTGGGTGAAATCCCGCGATTGTCCTTATAACAAACTTTCAACTATATATATATATATTGAGTCAGTGCCGTACCTGTAAGAAAAATGCAAAGTCGGATTCGACGAACACCCTCAAATTAAGTTATTTCGGAGAAAAAGTAAAGTTGAAGTAAATGTATGATTACTTATACATCAAGTATTCAACAGCTACAAAATCTGACCTAAAAGATAGGTTAGAATTCGCACTTTTCAATTCCAGTCGTCAATTATTTATATTCTTTGCATAACCTGGATTGAATTTTTCGCTACATACATGAATTAAAGTTCATTTAAGCTTATAACGCATGGAAACTTACATGGCATAGTGGATGATTGTTTCGAAAAACATTTTTGAAAGAAATGTGTTTTTTCACTCTATAAGATAAAACTTCTATTTAAAACGCATTTTTTTAACATGGCCTACGAAACCCTAAAAAACCTAGAGATTTTGCCAAAACTGTCCAATATTTGTTTTAGAATTTATTTTAGTTTTCAAATTACCTGACTTATGACGTGTCGGTCGTGGTGGATGGTTGGCAGTTGATGGTTCTGTACGAAAAACTGCAGGAATTTATTGTTAATAATTTTTTGCAATGGACTCCAAAGTTGATATTTCAATTCACACAAACAATCTTTATAGTATATGCAGGAAACATTCACACACAAAATGCAGAACAAAAAGTATTTTTAACATTTCTTTTAGCTTGGTGCGTGTCAGGAGTTTCAGTTGAAAGAATGTGTAATAAAATGGGAGAAAATTTATAGATACAAAGCAAAAGAGTATTTCAATAAAATAAAAATTAGGTTTTCTATAATAAGAGTTTAGATTAAAAGTAATTTAAACAGTAATTTTTTCTTTAAATTGTGAACATTAAGGGTGTTGGAAACGTTTCTAAAAAAATGGCGAAATTTGTGTGGCACTCAAACTTCATCATTGAGGTTCTATAAACTGGCATTAAGGTTTCGAAAACGCACATTGAACATTTTTTAGATCTCGGGAAGAGTTTCGCGGTGGCAAGACATTGGCGAGTCCCAGAAATTTCGAAAGAAAATATGGTAACTACGAAAAAGTGAGAGTAGAAAAATTTAATAACCTTGATGTGCAAAGGAAGCCAACTTACGCCATCACGCGATCACAGCTGATAGCTTGAGCTGTAATTTAGTAAGCAACCAATTTATTTTCAGGATAATAAACGTGGTTTGGGAAGAGAAAAAGTGTAAAAGTAATTGAAGGATGCCTTATTACACCATATAAAATTTTATACTTGTCGCTGTACCTACTTGTTGTGTTGTAACATTCTTAATTGAATTTAAAGTCTCTGCCAAGACAAGTGACAACATGCACATGCAACTTCTACGGACAGTGCATTTTCACAGTACGATCGAGCTATCAGGCGTTCATAGCGGTATGGCGCCAGTTGTCTTGGATTACACTTCACGCCGTTTCTCCATTTCGCAGACTCGCTTTTGAACAGTTGTAGCATTCTTTTCAAAAAACTCGAGACTCACACAAAGTCCTGCCATCGCGATACTTTTTCCGGAATTCAGAACATTTTCAAAGTGCATTTTTGAAACTCTAATCCCGATTTATCGAATAACAGCAAATCACGCCTACCCCGAATGATATAATAACCTAATAAGAGTGGTAAGAACAGACATTCGGACATCCAAACTTGTTTATATAAGAGTTTTCAACGTAGGCTACGAAAACATAACAAACTAGATGTTTTGGAAAACTCTGCCATATTTGTTTTGGAATTCATTCAAGTTTTTTAATTACCTAGTTCATTCGGTCTTGGTCCTGGATTCACTGATGCTGTGGAAAAAAAATACAGAAATTTCCTATTAAAGAATTTGTTCACTGAACTTTAAAGTTGATGTTTTGGTCGGAACAAACATTCTTCTTAGTATACGCGCGTTTAAATTTTCAGTTTTGAAAATTGGTAATAAAATGGGATAACGTAGTATGGACAGTGTGGTTAATTTCAGAATAGATCCTCTGGTCGGTGTTGCACCCTGTTTGGAAAAAAATGATGCTGGATCCAATATAGGCAATCTAATTGACTATTCATTATCTAGAACAATTTAGTGTCGAATCGAAAAGTGTCTCTAAGGCTGTTGAAACCGTTTCCAACAAATTGCGAAATTTGTGGAGCACTCAAAGTTACTTCTTCAAGTAACGTGACTGTAAGGAGTTAATTTGTTTGCCGTAGAACATAACTTCAAAGAGTCACAAAAAAAAGAAGTTACTTACGCAGCACAAATTGGTCATTTGGTAGATTCGAAAGGCTCGAGGAAGCTTGGCGACCCCTGCGAAAGCTCGGGAGCTTACCGTATCTGGGTGTGCCGATATGTACACTTGATTCTGTACGAAGAAACAGAAATAGATCAATTATCAACTTTGAATACTTTCATTGAAAACAAAATGCTACAGAATTTGCAGTTTGATTTATTGAAGCTTATATACCGCCTGAGACATGATTAATCCTTCAAAGAAGAAGAAAAAAACTTTGGTAACGAACCGTTGACCGCATGACCTAAGAAACTGATAAAACTTGGAAAATCTTTATGGGTTACCGAAATATGACGAAAAATGCTCAAGCGCGTCTGTGTGAAGTTTTAGTCGGCGATCATGTCTGTTGGCTGCGAGAGCGGTGATCGCCGAGAAATTCTAAGATTCTGTGCGTTACCTTCAGCTAATGCCGTGACGCAGGAAAATTGATTGTTGAAAAACTGGAAATGACAGGATGTAATCTTTGAAATCTTATCTTTATTTTGAGCCAATAACACTGCAAAATCTGTGCGGGTTTCCAAGATATGACAACAAATTTCTAAGCTCATGTTATGCAAGAGGTCATAAGCAAATTCTTTTTTAACTCTGACCTTATTAGCTCAGGAATATTGACAGGTTATACGTTAGGAATCTTACAGCATCGAGAATTTCTGTACGTGAACGGATCACTAACATGATTCTTTCATTTCTCTATATAGATAAACTTTGTGTGTCCAAATGAAGATCAAAGGAAGTATCATCCTGACAACAAATTTTGAAGTTCTTCAAAAGTTCTCAGGATTATTGTCTTCCAAATATCATATGTGACGTGGACCGAAGAAACCGACAATACAGCACCCAAAATCAAACTTAAATCAATTTTTGAAAATATACTTACTCTTTCTAGTTCTGATTTTTAGAACCAGACAGCGAAGTGGTAGACAACATTCACTAATCCAATTAGACTATTTTACAATCACTACCTGTTTAGAAAACAATGACTTATCGTCTGTCATCTCGAATACTGGGTATGCAGAGTGCATTGCTGTTCTTACGAAAATCATCATATATGCAATTTTTAGTTGAAATACGATTGATTTTTTGTTATTGAATTCATAATCAGAAAGAGAAAAGATCCTTTCTTCAGTAACGTGTTATTCCAAGGTTATATCGAAATGAAGTATACGAATCAATCGACCGAAAAACTGCTTAGTCGAGGTTACGAACAAAGAACAACGCAATCAAAATTTGGTCTTATTTTCAGATTTAAGCAGGGTATTTATATTTTTTCTAATAATGATAGTCACAGCGTTAATAATATCATTTCTTTAACATAGCATAGCTTCAAATCACGCTGTAACCATTTGAGTTATTCATTTAACACTATTCAATAATTTTTTATCATTGAAGCAGCACTACACACTATCTTTGTTTCACATCTGTTGCTTTTCGAAGGTTTTTAGTTCTACATAACCTCTGTCGAACATCTTCTCCGCCAATTTCTTATTTTATTTTATTTTATATCAGAACTTTGAAATAGCACGTAACCGAAAAAAGAATTTTCACTCTTTCCGAGAATAAATCCAACGACTAATGTAATATCACATTTCATATCCCGATACAAAAAACATGTATGATGATTTTCATACGTACAGAAAAGCGTCTAACATACCCAGTATTCGCCATAGGAGACGATAAGTATTTATTCTCTGATCAGGTAATGTTAGAGAAATACTTTAATAGGAGTTGTAAAAAATAGACGGACGGTTTTGGAATTTATTGTATGTAGTTTGAAATTACCTTGCTGGCGATGTGTCGATTGTTGTTGATGATCTTGCAATTGTTGTTGATGCATTAGTGCTGTAAAAAATATAGGAACTTTAATTAACGAATTTGCTCAATGATCTTCAAATGTAATGGTGTTATTCAAAAAACCATTTTTTTAGTATCAGTAGAAAAAAATTCTACGAAGAATCCAGAACAAAAAGCATCGCGAACAAATTTTCAGCTTGGTACATATTAAGAGTTTCAGTTTTGAAAATTGGTAATAAAATAGGACAAAATGTTTACACGGAAAGCCAGTGAATATTTCAATACAATATGAATTAAATTTTCTATAAAGTTGGTTTACGTTAAAAGCTGTTCAAAATGTTATTTTTGCTTTGCATTGTTGACTTTAAATTATTATAAATTAAATCTAAAGAAGCATTTAAAAGAAAAATAGATAAATACAAGGAAGGTTTAAGGTGTTTTATATTTTGTCATCATGCAAATGGAAACTTCAATCCATCATGTTTAATTCGCAAATTTAGTAGGGACAGTGCGGGTCATTCCAGAATAGATCCTCTGTCCGGTGTTGCAGCCTTTTCAGAGAAAGAATATATGCCGGCCCTAATGTAGGCAATCCAGTTGATTATTAATTATCTAGAACAATTTAGTGTCCAATCGGAAAATGTTTTGCATACCCAGTTGTCGCGATAGCAGACGATACGCAATTATTCTCTGATCAGATAGTGACAGCGTAATAACTTAATAGGAGTGGTGAAAAACAAACGAACGGTTTTTAAATTACCTTGTTGTTGATGTTCTGCCCATTGCTGTGGAGACATTAATCCTGTAAGAAGAAATGTAGGAATTTTTTATTAACGAATTTGCTCAATGTTGCTGTTGTTGAGTTAACTTGAATGTTATTGGTTCAATTCAAACATTTTTCTTTGTATACGCAGGAAAAATTCCTACAAAGAATTCAGAACTCAAAGCATTTTGAAAAAAAATTTAGCTCGGTGCGCTTCGAGAGTTTCAGTCATTTTTCAGTTTCAGTTTTTTAGTAAATTATCAGAAATTAAATATAAAGAAACGTCTTCGAAAGAACTAAGAAAGTTTATGGCATTTTATATATTTTATCATCATGCAAATGAAAACCCTAATTTATCATGTTTAACTTGCAAGTTTAGTATGGACAGTGTGGTTAATTTCAGAATAAATCCTTCTTCGATTAGCAACAAGGATAACCGTTCGCAAATTAAATTTT
This sequence comes from Andricus quercusramuli, assembly GCA_932178445.1. Lineage (NCBI taxonomy): Eukaryota > Metazoa > Arthropoda > Insecta > Hymenoptera > Cynipidae > Andricus > Andricus quercusramuli. Next base: position 11,928 of record CAKNXH010000298.1, on the reverse strand, counting down.
GTACTCCCATTTCTGACATCGAGGAAACATTTTTGGGTATATGTGTATATCCTAGTGCCTACGATTTTATAACGGTGAACCTAATTTTTGCGAAATACGTCACGGAGCCGAGCGAAATCCAGAATAAGTTGACAAGTCCTGTGTGAGCCCCTACATCTAGCTAAAATGGATGTTGTCCTGCGTAAGAATATCTGCAAGCAGCCCAACCTATGGACCATCAATTCCACAGTTCCTGGTGCTACGAGAGCTTTCACTAATTCAAATCAAAGGCTGAAACCGAAGACAGATCAGATGACCAAAAATGCGTGCATCAATCAAACGAGAAGATTGGATGAGCAAGACAGAATGCTTCTTGTGCTCAGTGTGTGATTGACTACATAACATCTGGTAGACCGTTCATGGCAATGGTTCGAAAGTTCGTCAAAGAACTAAGAATCTGCAATCACACACTGAACAAGTCAAAGCTGCTGATAATCAAGCAGCATATTGTTGACAAAATACGGGTTTTATCTGACGCAAGTAGGAGGAGACGAAAGAGGGAGAGATGGATCAGGGAGAACCAACAGTTTCTTGCTGACCCATCGCACTTCTTCATCGATCTTCCTGTTTCTATCAAAGATTCACCGAAGCTCAATGAGATTGAGACACTTTGTAGCGAGTTACAGAAGATCCCAAAAACACCGAAGTCGAAAGGCGATACTGATAATACGACAACCTCATAACATCTGAGGAGGAATGTTCATCAATCACTGCTGGAGAGGTGAAGAAGGCACCCAGGGGTACGAAGAAGTTTTCCGCTGCAGGCAACTTGTCCAACCCAGAGAATTACAGGCCAATAACATGTTTGAACACACTGTATAAGATCTTTGCAGCTGTCCTAAAAACAGGATTGTTCGACGAATTGAGCCTGTATGGCGAAAGATGTACGAACCACGTGGCTCGAAAAAATGTGTAGCAGGCTGTCGAGAGAACCTGCTAATTGACAGGTGTGTCTGTGAAGACACTGCAGCCCATCAGCGCGTCCTGTCAATGGCCTGAATTGACTACCGGAAAGCTTCCGATTTAACCTCTCGTAGGCTTATCATCTGTCTGTTAGAAAGCTTGAAAGTTCATTCACACATAGTAAGATGCATAGAGAGACTGATGCCCTTTGAAAAAAACTAGATTTACTATCTCATCTAGAAATTATCGTCTGATAACGAACAACGTCACCTCCCAGAGGGGCGTCTTTCAAGGTGATAACATGCGCCCTTTGCTTTTTTGCATCACACTTCTGCCCCAAACTCTCGCAATACAAAATTCTCCTGGATACCTCTGCGGTGATACTCATCTTCACGAGCATGAGGTCACTCACGTATTTTGTATGAATGACCTAAAGATCTATGCTTTTGGCGAAAGTAAATTTCAAAGTGCTTTAAGCATCGTCAAGGAGTACACAGGAAATATGAGAATATGCTTCAGATTATACAAGAGTGCCAAAATTTATCTAGAGAAAGGAAAGATTACTGGCGTTCCCAAGGACCCTGAGCTTGTGGATATAGGCGTTATTAGACATCTGGACACTGAAGATTCCTATACATACCTGAGCGTGCCTCAAAGCCGCATTTAGGTCGTAACATCAGTGAAGGAGTCTCTCCAAAGCAGAATCTGCGACTAACATGCTTGCGTCCTTGTTCTACTCTACCCATTCAGGGTGGTTCACTGAACGAAAAACGAGCTCATGCCCTTAATATCGTGGAACTTTAGATCATGCATGTGTCTAAAACTTGCATATCAGTTCGCCCGTTTCGCGATTACATATCTCACGCCATCAAGGTGAACGCGGACTTCTGAATCCCCACTGACTTTACTACGGAATATTTCTAAATACAGATTACATAATTGTAAATGGCAGATGTCCTCTGATGAAAATGGTCAGAAATTACGTGGTAATTGGCAACGGAACATTTCTTTACAAAGCCGTGGAGCAGGCAGCCGAGATCCTTGGCCTAAATATTAAGATCGGAAGTAAGAAAAGTGCATGAGTTCATCTAGATGCTTCACCTCTAAAAGCCGAAATGAAGGAAGCAGAGGTAAAAGATTTTCACCAACAGCTTCTCGACAAGAAAATGCAAGGCAACTTTTACAGAAATTCTGGAAAACAGTCCTTTCAGAAGAAACAAACTTTTGCTTTCCTCATATTATCAGGGCTTAATTGAGGTACAGATGGTGTTATTTTCACATGCCACGATTTTGTCATGTCCACCTTAGCATACAGTGACCGTATTTTATGTCAAGTAGTTCCCAGCGATAGTTGCAGAGCGTGTTATGTACACGCTCAGTACCTAGAAAACATACTAATTGGGCGTCCCACTCACGTCTGTTACTCCTTGAAGGTTTTCAAGTTCGACATAATATCTGTCAAACATCTTCTCCGTCAATTAGTTATCATTATTTATTTTGTCACGACATTGAAATAGCACGTAACCAAAGACAAAATTTGCATTCTTTTCGAGAATAAATCCAACAACCGATGGAATATCACATTTTATATTTGAAGAAAAAAAACAAGCATTTTCTCATCAGGTAGTGATAGGGTAATGAATTAATAGGAGTCGTGAAGAACAGACGGACGGACATTCGGCCGTGTTTATATAAGGGTTTTCAACGTAGCCTACGTTACCTTAAAAAACTAGAGTTTTTTGAAAAACACTGCAATATTTGTTTTGAAATTTATTTTAGTTTTCAAATTACCTTGTTGATGATCTGCCCATACATGTGAATGCGGTGTTGCTGAAAAAAAGAATATAAGAATTTTTTATCAACGAATTTGTCGACTTCAAAGGAAATGGTTTGATTCAAACATTTTTCTTAGTATACGCAAAAAAAATTCCTAAAAAGAATTTCGAACACAAAGCATTTTGAAAAAATTTTCAGATCTGTGCGTGTTAAGAGTTTCAGTTTTGAACATTGGTAATAAAATGGGAAAAAATATGTAGATACAAGACCAAAGAATATTTCAATACAATGTCAATTACATTTTCTATGATAAGTGTTTATGTTGAAAGCTATTCAAAATTCAATTTTTGCTTCACAATGTTGAGTTTAAAATATCAAAGCTTCAATTGAAAGTAGCATTCCCGAAAGAATTGAGAAAGTTTGAAGTATTTGATATATTTTGTCATCATGCAAATGTAAACTCTAATTTGTCATGTTTAATTTGCAAGTTGAGTACGGACAGTGTGATTAATTTCAGAATAGATCCTCTTATCAGCATTGCGACCTATTTGAAAAAAAATTTTGGACCTAATATAGGCCAACAAACTTTGAATGTAGACATTTAAATTGCACGCCCACCGTCACTTTCCGGTTTGGTAAATGATCGGTAGCAAATGGCCTTTTTCGGCTCCTAACGTTAGGGTAAGTCTCTCAGAAGAAGGCACCGAACACTGTACAATGATCCGCTGGTATTGGGAATGTTTCAACTGCGCTGTGCCACCTGGGGCCAATAATCAGAACTTGAAATTATATTAAGACTTCTATAGATGCATTTCAATTTTCATTAAAGTTTATTCAAGATTCTTTCTGAAGTTTCCACTACTTATTGGACACCAAAAGTAAGTCTTCATAGAAAAGAGTTTTGCAGATGGGATTCACGTCTTGTACAGCAAAAAAGACATTCTTTAAGCAAAAATGCTTTAATACAAAATGTATTGTAATATCTCTTATTTATTGTAACACATTATAAGCTTCGGGATGTTGGTTAGAACCGAATTTGAGTTATTCATATAGGTACGACACTGAATCAATATATTATCTATAGGTATTTGCGAACAAAAGAAATGTGTAATGCTTATCGTATATCCTGTGTTCTGCGTCATCATTGGATCAACAAAACTTTTAGAGATAAACTCTTTTCCTGAACTCAAGGATGAATTGCTAAAGTGATACGATGCCTACATTCTCCCTGCTCACGGAGGCTTGATGGCGCACATGCAGGGGCGGCGGAAGCCCTATGTACTGTGCGTAGTAATACCCACTCGAAATTCCTGAAGGTGGCTTATTACCCACCTGAAAATTCGAACAAAACATAGACAATAATAACAAAGACCTTTCCCCTCCTCCTGCGCAGTTCCGCGACCAGGAAATCTACACACCTGGGCTCAACACTTTCCGACGGCCCAGCGCATATGCGCACTCTTTGGTGCCAGAAATACCCAGAGCTGCTCGAACAAGCTGCAGACGAAGATGGGGAAGCGACATTACGACCGACCACGAAAAAGCAGGCACCTTTTTAAAAATGATCGCGATTCCAAGAAAATTCGGAACATTGACATTCAGGTTCCTCCTAAGACTCAAGATCAGGCTTAAATAGATGCCTCCCTACTTCAAGATATTTTGGAGGAGCCTGACCTCTGGAGCATCAAGTGTACAGTTTATAGTAATGTGAGAGCTTTGGCTGATTCAAATCAAAGACTGAACGCGACAACAGATCAAAAGACCAAAAGACGCTTGGATCAACTGAATGAGACGATTGGATGGGCCAAGAACCGAAGATCTATCATCACATACTGAACAATTTGAAGCTACTGAAAATAAAGCAGCATATTGTTGAAAAAATATGAGCGTTGACTGCAGCAAGGATGAGAATACAGAAGAGAAAGAGATGGTTCGGGGAGAATGAACAATTTCTCGCTGACCCATCGCGCCTCTTCAGCGATCTCCCTGTTTCTTTCAAAACTCCACCAAAGCTCAAAGAGGTAGAGACTTTTTAGGAAGAGGAATACAAGATCCTAAAAACAGTGGAGTTGGAGGAAGACACTGATAATATCATCCGCTTCAAGGATGGTATTAAAGAATTCTGGTGAAATAAGTCAACTTCTACCCACCAACATCTGGCCCACATATTCGCCTCATATTTAATGTCAGAAACGCACATTTCGCAGTGGCTACTGCTAGGACGCACTATACTCCTACCGAGAAAAGGCAACTTGTCCTACCCATAGAATTAGAGGCTCAAAACTTGCTTGAACACACTGTATAAGCTCTTTACAGCTGGTCTAAACAACAGAATTATTCGAAAAAATTAAGCATATGTGAAAAAAGGTGTACGAACAACATGACGCGAAGAAGAGTGTCGTAGAATGTCGAAAGAACCTGGTAATTGACAGGTGCGTCTGCAAAGACGCAGCAGCCAACCAGCGCGTCCTATCTGGATCCTGGATTGACTACCGGAATGCTTTCGATTCAAACTTTGACAGACCAATCATCTGTCTGTTAGAAAGCTTGGCAGTTCATTCACACATAGTAAGATACATAGAGAGACTGATCCTGGCGTCCCATTCATGGTGAAACGACGTATCTCTACAGACGTAATGCGGCCCTAAGAGTGCTTTATTACCACCTTTGTCGCTCTTACGGTGCTGTCCGCAATGCTGCCCTGCCAAATTTTCTGGAACTACGATTTTCGGATAAAAGTCTCCGTTGCACACTCGAGGCCTGACACCGTTTTCTAAGATTTCGTGAAACGACCTATATTCGTGATAGCAGTTCTCACTGGTTCGTAACCCTAAAGCTATACTTGCGTGCGAAACATATACCAAGCACTTGCAAGATGGATTCGGAAAGCTGTCATCATTGGTTCGCTCCGTGTCCTCAAGACACGAGAATTCGGCAGGCCTATCGTTGTGATTGCGTCGTGCCCTGTGGCAACCCATCTCACGATCGTGAGACGTGGCCATCGTTGTGACTTACCGCTGTTCCACTGAAAGCCAGTGTCATTTTCATTAATGGCAGTTGCTTCCAGTAGGTCTCCTGTAGTAGGTTTTTTATGCCTTTTTATATATATATACATATTAAGTCAGTACCATACCTATATAATCAATTCGAAGTCAGATTCAAACAACACTCGCTACACACATCAATTAAAGTTCAGTTGAGCTGATTCTGCATAGAAACTTCCATTGCATCGAAGCTTACTAAAAATATACCTGTCCTTTATAGTTCTGATTTTTAGAACCAGGTGGCGAAATGGTCGACAACCTTTACCAATCCAATTAGCGTATTTCACGATCACTACCTCATCAGAAAATAATGACTTCTTGTCTGCCATCTCGAATTCTAGATATACAATATACATTGCTGTCCTTACGACGAAAATCATAATTAATGCAATTTTCAGTTAAAATATGACAGATTATCGGTTGTTCAACTTATAATCTTAAAGTGGAAAGATGTTTTTTCTAGTTACGTGCTATTTCAAGGTTATGGCGAGATAAATTATACTAATCAATCGATCGAAGAGCTGCTAAGTAGAAGTTATGTAGAACTTCAGAAAGTGAAAAATACAGACGCCGAAAAAAGTAAATTCAATGCTTCTTTTGAATTTCTAATGATAAAAAAAAAAGAAATGCAAATATCAACGCAATGAAGACCTGGTCTGATTTTCAGATTCAAGAAGGGCGCTTATCTTTTTTCTAATAATAAATAGTCACAGTGTTAATAATATAATTTTTCAACAGAGCATAGACTCAAATCATGCTATAAACTTTTCTGTTATTCATTCAACATTATTTAATAATTTTTTATTATTACAACAGCACTATGCACTATTTTTGTTTCAGATCTGTTAATTTTCGAAGGTTCTCAAGTTCTACACAACCTCTGTCAAACATCTTCTCAGATTTCCTAGTATAATTTATTTTATCATAACTTTGAAATTACACGAAAACAAAAACAGAACTTTCAGTATTTCCTAGAGTAACGCAGAGACTAGTCCAGTATTCGCAATAGCAGAAGATACGTAATTATTTTCTGATCAGATGGTGATAGTAAAACAATATTTGTGAAACAATATTTGTTTCGGAATTTATTTTAGTTTTTAAATTACCTTGATGATGATGTGACCAATCGTGTTCATACAGTGGCACTGTAAAAAGAAATAGAGGAATTTTTCATTAACATATTGGACAATAGTCTGGTTCCATCCCACGAGCAAGACATACGGGATAACTTAAAATTATAACTTAAAACATTACACATCTCACGCTGTCAAGGCGGAGGTGGACTTCTGAATCTCCAGTGTTGTCATAACCGCTCTACGAAACACTAAAAAACTAGATGTTTTCGAAAAACTCTGAACTATTTGTTTTGGAATTTATTCAAGTTTTTAAATTACCTGGTAGTGGCTGTTGCCATAGTTGTGGATTGATTGATCCTGAAAAAAGAAGTATATAATATTTTCAATAACAAATTTCTTCAATGAAATTCAGAGTTAATAGTTTGATTCGGAAAAACATTTTCCTTAATTGACGCGGGGAAAATTCCTGCAAAGAATTTAGAACAAAAAGTATTTCGAAACAAATTTTAGCTTGGTGCGCGTTAAAAGATTCAGTTTTAAAAGTTTGTTATGAAAGGGAAAAAAATTCTTAGATACAAAGCAAAAGAATGTTCCAACACAATACGAATCAAATTTTCTGTAATGCGTGCTGAAAATAAAGCTATTCAAAATTTAATTTTTGTTTTACGTTGTTGAGTGTAAATAATTAGAAACTAAATTTAAGGGAGCATTTGAAAAAATCAATTCCGGATGATTGCGCAACGCATGTTTATGGGGGGAGGCCTCCCTGACTTTTCAAGGGAGTTTTCTGACTAAGGGTTGATATTATAGCATCACCTTAAAACATTTCTGAATTAAAAATTATCCGAATTCACCTGAAAAAACGCTGTGAATATTTCGCAATCCTATAAATGGGAACTTGAAAATTTTCAAAAATACAATGAATTCATACCCTTATGATCTGAATTCTCTGAGAAACGAATCTTACTGCGTTGGATTTCAAGGGGATGTTCGAGGGGATGTTAGAACAAAAACAGTTATCCGAGAGTTTTGTTCAAAAAATCATAAGCGTATAAGCTTATAGTATTTTTGAAAATTTTTAAGTTTCCATTTATAGCATATAGAGTGTTTTTAGGGTGATGTGATAATATTAACCTTTATTCAGGAAACTCCCTCGAAAAGGCCACGGGTGGGGGTATTTGTGAAATTTTACTTCGGAATTTGTTTAGTCATTATTTTACATTCAAGGCATTTTTCTTACTTTTAGCGTTTTTATAAAGTGATATTTTTGTGACACTTTGGAGATAAAATATTTGATAAATTTTACATAATTATCGAAAGTGTTGACGATCCGCAGGGACTTTCCTCCTTGAATGTGAATTTGAGCAGCCAAGAGGAAAAAAAATTGCCACACGATAATCGTTAATTGCCCCAGCATTCGAAATTAATTTTTTCAGGTGAGTTTTATAGATTCCATAAACACCTAGATGAGCCTTAATCCATCCGAAATATTGTTTTTTTTTTTATATATTTCAAAAAAATTTCAAATGTTGAAAAGTATCAAATTTTTTCAATGTCCATCGAATTGAAAAATGCAATGAAGATAATTTGTAAGTATATTTGCATCTACCAGATTATTTGATACAAATTTTGAAAACTCTTAGAAAAAGTGTATCAAATATTGCAAATTCTATACATCCTTTAATTTTTTTTTAATAAAAACATTTAATGGGCATAATTTTGAAATATATTTGATATATTGTAATAATAGGAGTTAGAATTTCTCATTCTATCAGAAAAATGGTTCAGTGTTTGATTTTTACTTTAAGAAAATTTTCAAAAACACATTACTTTTTCAATTTTATATATGTTCATATAAGGGCCTTCAACGAAGCCTACGAAACCCAAAAAAACTAGAGGTTTTGGAAAAACTCTGCAACATTTGTCTTGGAATTTATTTTAGTTTTTAAATTACCTTGTCCATGATGTTGCCATAGTGCTGGATTCGTTGGGTCTGTAAAAAGGAAAATATAAGTTTTGTAATAACGAATTTGTTTAATGAACTTCAAAATTAATGGTTTTAAACGAGCTCGGTGCATCTTATGAGTTTCAGTTTGAAAAATTTTTGATAAAAGGGGACAACATTTTTAGACAGAAGGCCTAAGAATGTTACAATATAATATGAATTAAATTTTCTGTAATACGTGCAGATCCCCTGAGCTTTAGTACGTTTCGGATCAGTCATTGCGAAATCAGCTTGCCTACCTCTGGAAAAATGTAAATATACGCAGAGCGTTTTCCCTACCGCTGCTCGAACAAGCTGCAGACAAAGGTGAGGAAGTGACATTAAGACCAACCGCGAAAGTAGGCACCTTCTGGGAGATGATCGCGACTTCAGAACAAGGGGGAACATTGACGTTTATATTGCTCCTAAGCCCCAAGATCTGGCTAAATTGGATGAATTCCTTCGTGAGTATATCTGAGGGAAAACCGTCCTCTGGACCATCAGTTTTTCAGTTTATGGTTCTGAGTGAGCTTTGGCTGATTCCAATCAAATTCTAACACCGACGATGGATTAAAAGAACGAAAGAAGCTTCAATCATCTGAACAAAAAGATTGGATAGGCAAGCAAGAGTGCGTCCCGTGTTCAGTGCGTGATTGACTAAATAACATCTGGTAGACCATTCATGGAAAGGATTAAAAAGTTCACCCAAGAACTTAGGATCTACAATGCCAATCGGAAAAAGTCAACGCGGCTGAAAATGAAGCAGCATATTGTTGAAAACAGTTGGGTGTTATCTGACGCAAGGAGGATAAATCAGGAGGAGGAGAGATGGATTAGGGAAAATCTAAAGTATCTCGCTGACCCATCGCGCCTCTCCAGCGATCTCTCTGTTCCTGTAAAAATCCACCGAAGCCCAACAAGGTAGAGACTTTCTGGAGAGAGGTATACAATATCCCGAAAACACTGGAGTTAAAAGAAGATACTGACAATATCATCCACTCCGAGGAGTTTTGCAACAGCCTCATAACATCTGAGGATGAATGTCCGTTAATCACTGCCAAAGAAGTGAAAAAGCACTTGGGAGTGCAAAGAACTTTTTCGCAGCAGGACCAGATGGTATCAGAAACTTTTGGTGAAAAAAGTTTACTTCTACACACCAACATCTGGCCTGCATATTCACCTCATATTTATAGTCGGAAACGCCCATTCCGCAGTAGATGGTGTTAGGAAGCACTCCTACCGAAGAAGGGCAACTGTCCAAGCCAGAGAATTACAGGCCCGTAACTTGTTTGAACACACTTTATGAGATCTTTACAGCTCTCCTTATCAACAAAATTGTTCGAAGAATTGATTCTTTTCAGAGAGAGATGTGCTACCAACGTGGTTGGAAAAAGGATGTAGCAGACTGCTGAGAGAATCTGCTAGTTGACAGGTGCGTCTTGCAAAGACGCAGCAGCCCATCAGCACGTCCTGTCAATGGCCTGGATTGACTGCCGCAAAGCTTTCTATTCAACCTCTCATATCCTTATCATCTATCTGGTGGAAATCCTAAGGGATTATCCAGTCATAGTGAGATGCATAGAGATTGATACCCCTTTGGAAAACCAGATTTACTATCTCATCTGAAAATGATCGCATCACAGCCAACGTCACCTTCCAGAAGGACATCCTTCAGGACGATACCATAAGCCTTCTTCATTTTTGAATCACACTTCTGCCTCTATCTTTTGCACTACAAAATCCTCATGGATACCTCAGTGGAGAGATTGGAATGAGCTTCAAATTTGACAAGTGTGCCAAAATGCATCGGAAGCAAGAAAAGAGTATTGGCTTCCCCAATGACCCTGAGCTTGCATGTTATTTCGTACGTTTCGTGATTATATATCTCACGCTGTCAAGATGGGCGCGGACTTCTGAATATCCAATGTTTCCATAACCGAAATCTTCCAAGTACATCGTTGCAAATTACAGAGATTCTCACCTAAAAATGGTCAGTAAACACGAGATGATTGGCAAAGGAGTGTTCGTTTACAAAGCCGTGGAGCAGGCGGCCGTGACCCTTGACGATAATCTAACATCAGGAGTGATGAAAGTGCATTACTACATCTAGAGGCTTCACTTGTAAAAGCCGCAGTGAAGAAAGCAGATACGATACGTAATTATTTGCTGATCAGATAGCGATTGTGAAAAAACCTAATGGGTGTGGTGAATAACAGACGGACGGATATGCGTCCGGGTTTATATGAGGTTTTTTAACGTACCCTACAAAACACTAAAAAACTAGAAGTTTTCAAGAAATTCTCTGCAATATATGTCTTGGAATTTCTTTAGTTTTCAACTTACCTTGTAAAAGCTGATGATTTTGTACTTGACTCAATAGGTCTGTAAGGAGAAATATAGGACATTGTTAATAATGAATATGCTCAATCAACTTCAGAGTTAATAGTTTGAATCAAACAAAAAGTTGTATTATGATACGCAGGAAAAATTCCTACAGAGAATTTAGAACACAAAGTATTTTGAACAAATTTTCAGCTGCGTGCATATTAAGAGTTTCAGTTTCCAAAATTACGAATAAAATTGGACAAAATTTTCACATACAAAGCCCAAAAAATATATGTATACAATATGAATTAAATTTTCTATTATAATGGTTAACGTTGGAAGCTATTACAAATTTAATTTTAGGTTTACATTGTTGAATGTAAATTATCATAAATTAAATTTAAAGAAGCATTCTCAAGAGGGATAAGAATGAATAAGGTGTTTTATATATTTTCTCATCATGCAAATGAAATCTTCAATTTATCTTGTTTAATTTGCAAGTTTAGTAGATACAGTGTGAGTAATTCTAGAATAGATCCTCTCATCAGTGTAGCGTCCTATTTTAAAACGTACTTTGAAAATTTTCTAGACCTCGGAAAGGGTTACGCGGTGGCAATCATTGGGTAAGCAAGTCTCTGAGTTTATGAAAAATCACTGGTAACTGCTAAAAAGTGAGAGTGGAAAAATGAAGCGACGCGGCGACGTGAAGTATACTGAAAAATTATACTGCTAATAAGAGTCACTTCTGCATGTTGTCATGAGAATTTGCGGGATTTTTAAG
>CAKNXH010000297.1:131499-200394 GCA_932178445.1 Andricus quercusramuli | reverse complement strand
CGGTTATATTATAAAATTTGAGGGTTTAGCGTCGGGTCAATTTTTCGAATTCATGTCTAAAGAGATTTTTTTAAGGGCCGTTTTCGAAAGTAGAGAATGAACTTTGAAATTCAAATCAAATAAAATTCAAATTCTGTACGCTTTTAAACATTTTAAACATTCAAAATAACACAAGAAAAATATTTTCCACAAAGAAAAACCAAATAACGGGTTTTTGGCTTTTGGTATACGAAATTTAGGATCTTTGTTCAACTCTGTTTTAGTGTGTCATTCAATCACGTGGGATTACTAACCATTTGTAGTTTAAAGCCACAACCGTGGTATTTATGTTACGAGGTTTTCAAATAAAAGGCTTTTAAATATTGGATGGAAACTAAGTGAAAGAGAGCAGTTCATGAATTGAACTTTTAAAAGTATAAATACTATTATTGTCAGACAGGCGAGCAAAAAATGTAAACAAAGTTTATTTAAAATTTTTTTAAAATGATTTTCAAAAAGATAAGAAATTTGGGTCTTTCGTATTTTTAACTTACAAATATAAGTGATATGTCAACTTAGAAGTGACCTTAGAAATTTGTTTGGTTTTCAAAATTAATTTTATGATAGTATTCCTTGAATCCATTGATGAATTTGTAATTCAGGTAACGCATGTTTGGAACACTGAAGATTTTTTGCTTTTCATGGTTGAACTTTAAACCAAGTACTTCTTTACCACAAAACATGAAATTTCAATTCAAAAGGAGAAATTTCCATGCAAAAAGATCAATTTTAAGTCAAAAGTCAAATATGCAAAAAAAATTTATAATAAATTGAACTGTTGCATTTATAACTGACTAGGGGAATTTTCAAGCAAATGGGAGGTTTTTCAACAAAATACTGGAATTCTCCACCAAATATGTAGTTGATTTTTCAAATCAAAGATACATCTTCAATTGAAAATAGAGAAGGAGATATTTCAACCAATAAAGATTTTTATTTGAATGCAAAAAAGTTCAATTCAACCTAAAAAGACGACTTATCAGCAAAAATTTTGAATTTGGAAACTAAACAGTAAATTCTGTACCAAATAGTTAACTTTCCTACCAAAACAGTATAACTTTCCACCCAAAAAGACGAATTAAAAAAAAAGAGTTAACTTTTCAGGCGTATAGTTTAATTTTCGATTAAAAAGATGACTTTTCAATAAAACAGTGGAATTTTCAAAAAAATTATTTAATTCGAGAAAAAATGGTTGAATTTTAAGCAATTAGTTTAATTTTTCACCTACAAGGATAAAACTTCAGCCAAATAGATGAATTTTTAACCCACAAAGATGCATTTCTGAGAAAATAGTTCAAATTTCGATTAAGAAAGATATGTCTTTAATTAAATAGTTGCATTTTTAAATAAAAAAGGCCAATTCTCAATCAAAAATGGATAGTTGATATGTCAACCTAAAAAGACTTTAATTTTCAATACAAAAATATGAATTCAAACTAAAAAGACGACTTATCTGCAAAAAAGTTGAACTTTGAACCAAAAAGTTAATTTTTGACAAAATAGTTTAATTTTCTACCAAAAAACGCAATGTCTATGGTTACGGAAAATTCCTTAACTATAAACAGCGCCACCAAAATAATAGAAATTGCCACCAAAAAAGACAAATTTTCAAGAAAACAGTGGAATTTGTGGGCGAATAGTTCAATTTTCTACTGTAGAAGATAAATTTCTGACAACAAATGTTGAATTTGCATCAAGAATATTAAATTTGCGGACAAGTATTTGAATTTTAACCAAGCAGTTCAATTTTTCACCTACAAAGATACAACTTGAGCCAAATAGTTAAATTTTCCAGTGGCGGAGTGGCATGTATTGGGAGCCAGGAAACCCTGGCTGCGCCTCCCTTGTTTGGTGCCCCTAAGGCATGTAAATGCGCTCAAAAAGATTATTCTTTTAATCAAACAAATAATATATTTTGGATTGCAAAGTAGTTCTACTAGTAATACTAGGACAGCAATATATTTCTCTCGAATTTCTTTTTATGTTTCCTCTGAAATATATTTCTGTTTAAAAAATATCATACATTGGGGACGCTTATACATACATATATTTCATAAAGGCCTCACTAATGCATGTGTTGACCATCTCACAGATGACATTTTGTAAATAAAGAAATACATTGTACATTTTACATTGCAAAGAGAAAAGTGTATGTTCAAGTCAAGAAATACAGTTTTCTTTGCTTTGTTTATTGATATTGCCTTAAAAAAAATAGAAGAATTAATCATGTCCAAGAACTAAACCTCAATAATTTTCTTGCTATAAATTTCTATAAAAAATCTTGATACTCAGATTAAGTTATTTTGCTTTTTCAACATAGACCATTTTTTCTGTGAGTCATTTCTTTTTCCCACAAGAACAATATATTGAGACAAGAAATTTTCTAGAACAACACTTGTGATTGTTATCAACAATTATTATTAAAGATTTATACTTTTGAACACACAAATATTTTTCTTAACACAAATTTTTTAAACCAAAAATATAGCCATTTGACAAGTAATAATAATAAAATTATGTGTATTACTTTTTATACATAAAATCACTCTTCTTGGCTTTCTTTAACTAATGGGGTTCTTTCTCTTGGAGAAATATAATTTCTAAGATAAAGAGTAAGTGATTCCGCCAAAAAGAAAAACCTGAATTTTCAAACACAATTATAATTATGTGGTTAAATGACAATTCATTGTGTGAGGATATTATTCTTCAGATGGAAGGAAAATAATGCAAAAAAGAAATATTTCGCTTATTCGAAACTGTTATATAAGTATATTTATTCATAAACATTTTTGTCGAAATACAACTTATTGTAATAATAGAAACCATTCGTAAGTTTAGATGGCGTTCAATCCGCCTATGTTGAAGTTATTCAATTGGAAAATATAAAAAATTAGTATATTTAGAGTCGAAAGTTTTTTTTTAGCAAAATCATCTTTTGAAAATCTCGCCCTCAACTCATCGCCAAATATCAAAATAAATTGTTCTGAAAAAGTAAGAAAAAATTTTTAATCAAGAGCTTGTCATACTCTTTATATCTTAACCAAGGTCACGAATAAATATTACGTGATTTCTGACTAGTAATACAAAATTTCTGCCCGTAGGATGGAAATTCTGACGAAAATAAGTGTACGAGATTCATTACCTGATGGAATTTCTTATCATACAATCATTCTTTGAATGAATAAATGTTTGGTGTTCATATAGATTCAGTTAAAAAATTATTTTTCCAAATGATTCCGACCTGTAGAAGACAATAATTTTTACAAATTTCACCCTCTCCCCCTCAAAAAACATAGTTTTTGATGACAAAATTTTTTCCCATAATTTGTCATCTTTTAGGTTAAACTTTGGCTACACAAGTGTGTTGTAGTATGTTTGGCTACAAGTGTAGATTTCGTTACACTTTGGCGAAGTTTTAGTCCGATCGAAGAACTTCAGAAATACTGCACTATGTAGAATAGCTATAATAGATGTGATAGATAAAATAGCTATGATATTAATTTATGTTCATTCTCTGTATTTTCAGTTCATTAAACTTAGTTGTATTATTTAACTCGAAATTTCTAGACCTAAGGCCAAAACAAAACCAAGTCCATTGTGTATTCTCTTCCAGCGTATTTAACAATTTTTTAAAATGTCATAGAATATAATTACGTTGGAAATAAAAGGGGACGGACTGTAGAGCCTGCGATCAATAAATAGAAATTTTGATAATTCATAGACTGAAGGATAATAGTTGAAGTAAAAATTAAAGTTCCATTTTAATAGTTGGAATGTTCTACTACCTTACTTTGTATTAATTTATTATTATTAGTTTGCTGATTCATCATTATTTAATTCAATATTCATATCAAAATCATAAAGTTCTTCTACTTTTATTAGGTGAATTACAAGTAATATAATATAGCTAACACTGTTATAATTACCAATTAGGTAACATAATTATTTTCACCAGATAGCGCTGACAAATAGGTGTTTACAATAAAATCAATTAAACTTGCCTCGTTTTGCGATTAGCCGAGTAGAAAAAATATGACGTAAAAAATTATGGCCTAGAAAAATTATCGACCCCTCCCTCCCCACGCCCAAGAGACTTCTCGTAATTTATACCTGGTCTGCTAGCAGTGTGATGTAGTTTTAAACTGCCACATTATGAAATTGACGTCAATAGAGAATATTAATGTGCAATCATGAATCCTAATTTTTTTTGTGAAGAAAAAACTATAAGTTTTACAAACTGATTGAATAACTAATACGGTGTTTAGCTTCATGCTTATACTTTCTTTTTTTTCAGAATCACACAGTAAAAACTAGGCATTCATTTTTATCTGGAATTCTTTTTTGGACGTTCTAATATGATCTCACAAATAGTCTATTTTAGTACCAGTTTCTGTCTTGTTTAGTCTGCTAACTTCAGGTTGTTAAATGATTCGAGATAGCGGACTAAGTTGATTCAGAGGGTGCATCGTTTCAATTGTTCCAAACTTCAATCTTACAAAAAACAAAAAATAGATGAATAGGCCAGGAATCGGACCTTTTTAGGTTAGACCAATCCGGGTGCGGACAAAATTAAAATATTCAAAAAGTATACTGAAATTTTGAAGATTTTATAAAATTTGTTACTTTTCATCAAAGCAGAAGGTTAACTTAAAATGTTGAAAATGATATTAATTTGGCAGATTAACATGAATTCTAAATCAAAGGAGTTTTCTCGAGTCTCAAATTACGAATGTTCGCCCCGAAAAAAGTCTTTTATATTTACTTTCACAGAAATATACCAGATAAATAATATTTTCAAAATATTGATGTCAGCTTTTTGAATTTTGGGCCGCGAATTCCTCTTTTGAGATTCAAGAAACGTTGTCGTAATTTTTTGTATTGGATTTAAGAGTAATACAAACCAGTTGATTTGAGGTTGATACCATTTTTAAACGTATCCTGATTATATTTTGGACATTACCAGTGGTGTAGTTGAGGCCTGGCGGGGCCTGACGGTGTCAGGCCACTTATTTATCACACGGAAATTTTTTCGCTAATTATCATTAAAAGAGCTATCTGCACAATATTGAGGATTTAATTTTAAGACAGAATGGAACCCAACTTTTGGAAACCAAAATACCATGAAAATATATATTTATGGAAATTGATGGAATATACAGTATAATATTTAAAATTTCCGGAATACAGTAAATTATTACTGGATATCCCGGATCGTAAATTTATCTCTCTCAGAGTCTCAGAGACTCAGGCACTTGCAATAAATGGAACAATGGTCTATACTCTATAGAACAGTGGTCGGAAGACCAGATCTGTCGATGAAGATGCTTGTATCTGCTTCGGAGAGACTCCTTCACTGATGTTACGTCCTGAATGTGGCTTTGAGGCACGCTCAGGTATGTATAGGTCTCTCCAGTCTTAAGATGTCTAATAACACTTACATCCACAACCTCAGGGTCCTTGTGAACGCCAATAATCTTTCCTTTCTTCAGACGAATTTTGGCACACTTGTCCAAACCAAAGTCCATCCCAATCTCTCCTGTGTAGTTCTTGACGATATTTATAGCAGTTTGAAGTTTGCTTTTACCAGAGGCATTGATCTTCAGGTCATCCATATAAAATACATGAGTGACCTTATGCTCGCGCTGATTAGTGTCGCCACAGAGATATCCAGGAGAATTTCGTAGTGCGAGAGATAGAGGCAGAAGTGTGATGCAAAAAAGCAAAGGGCTTATGGTATCACCTTGAAAGACGCCCCTCTGAAATGTGACGTTGTTTGTTTTATCTAGTTTTCCAAAGAGGTATCAATCTCTCTATGGATTTCACTATGTGTGGATGTACCTTCAAGCTTTCTAACAGACAGATGATAGAGGTTGAATGAGAAGTTGAATCGAAAGCTTTACGGTAGTCAATCCAGGCCATTGACAGGACGCGCTGATGGGCTGCAACGTCTTCGCAGACACACCTGTCAATTAGCAGGTTCTCTCGACAGCCTGCTACACCTTTTTTCGAGCCACGTTGTTCGCACATCTCTCGCCATACATGCTCAATTCGTCGAACATTCCTGCTGTTTAGAACAGCTGTGAAGATCATATACAGTAGGGTGGGTCGAAAATAAATATTTTTGAAATTCGAAATCGCTACAATGCGGAAAAGTAGCATATTGGGGTCCTAAAAAAGTATAATTAATTTAGAATTGATCTACATGCAGCTTGGTTACCCGCGCTCGAAAAAAAGGTTTCCAAAATTTCTTGTTTGTAGTCTTGCCCATCCAATTTTCTTGTACAGTTGATGCAAGCGTCTTCTGGTTTTTTGATCTATCGTCGGTTTTAGCCTTTGATTTGCATCAGCCAAAGCTCTCGCAGCACCATAAACTGAATAATTGATGGAACAGAGGTATTGAGGTATTGAGGGTCCAGCTGGTGGAGATATAAGGAGATATATGGAGACTAAGGGAGACATCCATTTCAGCCAGATCTTGGGGCTTAAGAGGAACTTGCATGTTGATGTTCCTCCTTGTACTGAAATTTCGATCATCTTTCAGAAGGTGCCTGCTTTCTGCGGTTGGTCTTAATGTCGCTTCACCTGGTCTGCAGCTTGATCAAGCAGCGGTTGGGGAAGCGCTCCGCGTACACATCCATTTTTCCGGAGACAGTCGGCTTGATTTCGCAAAGACTGATGCGAAATGTGCTGAAGCTCTGGGTGTTTCTGGCACCACAGAGCGAGCATATGCGCCATAAAGCCTCCGCGAACAGGGATAATGCTGGCATTGTAGCAGTCTAGCCTGTCACTCTTAAGTTTATCCGGCCACTCAATGTAGGCGTTTCACCGGTTCGTCGTCGTGTTTCCATCTAAATTATTCTCAGCACGCCGAACTCTATAATGATCGGCATCGTTGTCCGACCCATTGTCGGGTGCTCTGCGCGTTTGACCGTTTTGAACCGCATCTACAACATTTTGGTGTTTTCGTGGTTTCATTGTTGTTCCCACGAGCAGCTAGGGAAAGGGTTCGTCCATCCTTGTAGAGCCCCGCGTGCAATGATAAGGCTGCTACTCTAAGAGGTCGCCTGGTACCTCAGGTCACCGTTTGAGACACCTCACCATTCAAAATTTGTTTTTCAAAATTAGTCCGTAATAGGATCTTAGAAACCGGCGTAGCATCAAGTTGACATGGACAGAAAATTTCAGTATCGAGTGAATTTAAGAGTCAAAAAGATTTAACAGTCGGAGCGCGTACAGATGATTCTCATTTCGAGCCTATTTCAATCCACAAATCGACCTTATTTTATTAGATTGGCGGATCAAACTGAAGTGCAATTGTTTTATTGCGTGAATTGTTTTAATACCGAATTAAGTTCTAAATCGAATCCTAGTTTTTATAGTGCAGTCTGCTTCTAATTTGTCTTTTTCTGGCATGTATTTTATTTCAAAATTGTATTGTGATAGGTAGTGCAATAAGTCACCTAATTCTTCATCTGTCCTGGACTTAATTTTCATATTTTTTATGGGCTTGTGGTCTGAGAAACCCGTGAATCACCTCCCTACGAGCCAATGCTGCCAGTATCTTATTGATTTTGTTATTGCTAAACATCCTATGTATATAAGTTTCTTTCTTCTCTGGTGTACATTCAGTTTTTTCGGAAAATATGCAACTGGTTTCTCAACTGATTTTGGTTGTGTTTGGTTTAGTACAGCCCCAATGCCTTGTGAGCTTGCGTCCGTGTAAATGTGTATTGGTAGATGTGGATCAAGAATCATTAAAATTGGTTGAGAGCAAAGTAATGATTTCATACTTTCGAACGCTTTTGGACACTCCGTGGACCAAACAAATTTTCGCCTTTTTCTTAATAGGTTATGAACGGATCTTAAGTAATGGAAATGATTGGTACATATTTGCCATAGAAATTCACCTTCCCTAAAAATTGTCCAGTATTTTTTTTCTTGTTTCTGGGATAGGAAAACTTTTTGTTGGAATTAAATCATCATTAAGCGGACTAATTGAATTGTTCCTTATTTCGTGACCTAAACATTTAACTGAGTCTGATGCAAAAGTACATTTTGAGAGTTCCAATCTAAATCCTTCTTTCGTAATTGTCTAGCAATTGTGATAGGTGGTTGATATGTTCTTAGAAAGTTTTCGAAAAAACCAGAATATCATCTATATAATTTGCACTAAAATCTAAGAGCTTATGCTTTCTTATTATATTACTTAATATTCTCTGGAAAATCACTGGTGCTATCTTCAAGCCAAAGGGTAAACAGGTCCATCGGAAATGTCCCTCTTGAGTTACAAATGCTGTTTTCTGTCTATCTTCAATGTTTAGGAGAATCGACCAAAAAGCTGAGTTTATATCCAGAGTCGAGAAAAATTTACAAGCCCTTGCTTTAACTATTAAATTTTCAATTAACCGGAAAGGTTGCGATTGAGGAATCACGATTTTATTCAAGTCTCGGGAGTCCACGCATAATCTTGATTTCTTCTCTTCATCTTTTTTATAGACTGAAGCGGCGAATGGGCTTTAAGATTCTTCAATCAATTTTGTATTTAATAATTTGGTTATTTGTTGTTCTTTTTTGTCTTCTATAGTACATCTGTACGGTCTTCTGTAACAATACTTATCGATTAATACATCAATACGTGCTTCATAATCTTTAACAGTGCCTATATCGCATTTATTTTTTAGCAAAAATCGATTTATATTTATCGAATAGTTCAGCAATTGCAGATTGTTGCTGCATTTCCAGGTCGTTTATTAATATGTTAAAATTTTTCGTGTCTATATGTTCATTAAAATTTATTTGGTAATTCTTTATTTTGTTTTTAATATCTTCTTTTTCTTTTATGAATTTTTGATTCATATTTTGTGTACTATATTTATTATCAAGTATGTTGTCAGGAGTGTCTGAACTTCTTGTGTGATTTCCACGTTTTCATCCTGTCTTAATTAGACATTTTTTACACATTCTAATCCGATCAGGGAATCGTGTTCAAAATTCTCGTTCTCTATCAAAAAAACCTCAATTTCTTTTTGAATAGCAACAATTTCAGTCTTTAGGGTTACTAAACCATTTAATTTTCTCAAACCATAATTCATTCTTAATTTTGCGTTTTGTAAATCGTCAAATTGTTCTTCTTTTAGGTTCAATAATTTTCAATTAGTTGAAGAAACATTCGAACCAGAGTCGTACACGCCAAACATTTGTAACGTATTATTCAACAAAACTTTGGTTTTGATTAATGATGGTACTATTAGTTTCTTGGATCTTTGGTGTTCAATTCTATTTCTGATCCAGAGTTATTCACATGCCTTAGGGTATCTTTCTTTTGTTGTTCATCATCTTTGTCCCTAAACCAGCATAGAGCTTCTGGATGGCAGCGATTACTTTTATTTTGTTTATCACAAATTGTGCATGGTTTATGGTTTTTGTTTTTCCCTTCATTTTCAAAACTTGTAGTAGTATTTTTTTTCAAATTCTTTTCATTGACCAAATGCTCTAGTCCTCTGATCTCATTGAACATATCCTCAGTCTGTTTCAGTTTTTCTCTATCTATTCTATCAGATGCAAAATTTGGGAGCCCTGCAGCAATAAGATCAATTAAAGTAGATGTATTTATTGACTGAATTGTTTCTGATAAGAGTCTTAATTTTCTCGAAGCGTATTCTCACAATGGACCTTTTATGTATTGGTAGGATATTGAATATCTAATTGGAGTCCACCCTTTCTCAGCATAGGTTTCACAACAATTTTCCTTCCATATTATCCATTCAGAGTCGGATAAATATTTCATGAGCATGGACCCATACCAATCAATACATGAATTCTCTAAAACAGTCTAAAAATTTCGATTTTTTCTATATCTTTTGCGACACCTAAGCGAGAACATTCATTTTCAAAAATATCAATCCATTGAGATACATTAGAATTTCTACCAGTTAGATCTTCAATAACAAATTTTTCTGATACCTTTTTTAAATTATGGTTTCCACAATCTTGAAGCTTATCTTCAGTTTCTTTTCCTGTAAATTTTCCTAAAATTCTTGTCAATACTTCTTCTGTGATGTTTCCTGTAGGTATATTTTGTATTGTTGAAATTACTTTATATGTTGCTTCTTCCAGCAAGTATTCATTACATATTATATTTCTGTCTTCAACTATATACTGCTGTAAAGTATCTACGGCCATGTTAATCCATATCCTTCTTACTTGTCCTCTTCTCTGTCATGTAGATCTTATTTTCTGATATCCTGGCGTAGTTGTGAGTTTGGCGTGATATTTCATTGATTGAAGCTGGTCTGGGATTAGAAAGTAGCGATTGTCAAGTGTAGTGATTGAGGTTAGGGCAATCGTACTTCTTTTTGGATCTTCAGTCGAAGACTGGACAGTAAATTCAAATCTCAATTTCTCCATACCTTGCTTTATTTTATTTATTTTTTGTTTGAAACTGAGCAAAAATGACGTTTTATAATGTCTTTTGAGGTTATGGAATAAAGCTGGGATGAGTTTCTCTGTAATTAAGGATTGAGGTTCATCAATTCCTGTAATCCATTTGGTCTTTACACTTATGTGCTAGATTATTTGTACAGAATAGTATTACTTGTAATTAAGGAAACGATATTTATAGCTTATATTTCACACTCTATATTCAATTATAAAACTATCAACAATTTGCACGTGTTCTCGTCATTCGTGCTCTTCTCTCCTTCCTGACTCTCATGAGCATGTGCCTTTGATTACAATGTAGCCGAGGCTCGTTATCATTGAGCGGCAAAATTCAAATTCCAGAGAGAAGAAATATGGGTTGGGGATGCTTATTCAGATATTACAAAATGAAGTACAAATTTTATCCTTCATGATTACTTTAATATTTGCAAATTGTTATCAAACCTTTTGTTGCAACTTGTGTCGATGGTCTATGAATATAACTTCTTTATTTTCAATGTTATTGTTTACAACTAAAACTAAAAAAAAATACGCATCCTAGCGTGAGGTGGTTCTGAGCAAATTTGTAGATATAATTTAGGTGAAAAATTTTACCCCATTTTTTTACCCCGAAAAGTTGATTTTTCAATTATTCATATATTTTTCAACAAGAGTTTATAATAAGTTTGTAGATATTTTTTGGTTAAACAACTTATGTCTCCATTTTTTTCGTCTCTTGTGTCATTTTTCCAAAAATTAACCTATTTTTCACGATTAGAAGAAAATATACTTGTCCTATATGGAATTTCTTAATGACAAATTTGTAGATCGTTCTTGGGCGAAGAACGCTTCTTTATTAATTTGTTTTGTACCTCGTGTCGTTATTCAAAAAATTAAACTTTTTATTTCTAACGTTATTTTTTACGGTTGAAATAAAACTACGCCTCCTATCAAGAAATGATTGATGGAAAATTCAGAAGAGTTCTCACCCTTTCTTGGAAGAACAACCTTTGTCTATTTATTTTTTTACAGCTTGTGTCGTTCGTCCAAAAATTTAATTGATTACTTTCCAATGTTGTTTTTCACGGACAAAACAAAAACTACGCATCATATCAAAAAATGATCGATAGCAAATGTGTAGCTCTTCTTTTGTGTGAATAACTTTTGTCCAATTTTTTTTTCGTAGCTGGTGTCGCTAGTCCAAAAATTCAATTTTTTAATTTTCAATTTTCTTAAGAATAAAATAAAAACTAGTTTTCCTATAAAAAACAGTGATTGACAACAAATTTGTAGATCTTTTCTGGGTTCACAATTTTTCCTGATTCATTTTTTTCCGTATCTTGCATAGTTCGATCGCAAAATGAAATGTTCATTTTCTTTTGTTTCTCTGGATGTTGAAAATGCTATAACTCTGATAATTTTCTTTTCATCGAAAAAAGTCATCAGGTTAAATTGTTTGAGTTTTCAAATACTATGAATGACATAGAATTGTACATACAATTTTCTAACCTTGAAAAAAATGGTTTCAAAAATGTTGAAAATGATCCAATTTTTTTAAATTTTTATACAAAATAGCTGATTGACGAACTCGTTTTTTTCTTTTTAGGCTTCAAAAAAGTGTTCCAAAGAACAATCAAATCTGATAAAACTTTCGAAAGTTATCGTGCCTACACGATACTACAGAGTACAGACTACAGACTACAGGCTACAGACAGACAGACAGACACACACCTTTTTGACCTTTCTTTATATCGTGCGTTTCTGGTTTAAAATGTCCATTTTCGTTCGTTTTTTGGATTTTCATAAATGCTATAACTTGAAAAAAGTGGTCTCGAAAATTTAAAAAATGCGTTAACTTTTTGAATTTTTATCCAATATGGCTGGCTAAAGAACTTGACCTTCATTTTAGGACATCATTTTTAACGATTGAAACAAAAAATATTCGTTTCATTGAAAAATGCGCTAAAACTCTTTCTAGATATTTCTGAGATGAATAATTTTTTTTCTTAACATTTTGTTTGCCTTCAATAGTTTGATTGAAGTTGTGAATTTTTCGTTTCAGTAACATGCTGTTGCCTCCCCATGTTCAAAACGTTCTTCTGAGGGTTCATGTACAATGTTTTCTAGTTGCAGAAAATTTATACAATTAAAGATGCCTTTAAATTTTCCTATTTTTCCTAATAAAAAATGGCTCACTATGTACATACATTATTGTACCTCACTTTCTAACAATATTATTGCTCTTTCCATTAGATATTACGTTCTTTTAGTACCTGAAAATTGTACAAAACAATGTCATGAACCTGAAGTATTAGCGCGACTTCAGTGTGGTAAACTAATAAATCCGAAACAAATAATCTATGAGGACAAATGAGATAAGGACTAGTATATATACACTAAAATATTGCTAAAGCTTTTCATCGCGTACACACTTCTCGATATTCTTCTTAAGTTTTGCTCTTTTAAACGTAATGAGGACCGAGATTGGGATTCTCAGTTTCATCTTATACGTTTTCCCTAAAGCGATTGGTCAATATAATATCTACAATTTTGAATGCTTTTTTAATTGCGCTGTATTTATTTCCTATTTTAAATCGTTCAAGTAGAAATACGTTTTTTTTCCTAATGTATAGAAAGTTACGCCCATCTGGTGAAAGCAAACCTAACTTTTATTCTTCCGAAATGTACCTTGTCAAAATTATATTTGTCATAATTTCCATTCAGCGTCATTTCTATTTCACCGAATGAATCCCCCATGAAAATTAGGTGCTTCATTCGGATGAAATTTTTGCACTTTCAAAATCGATAGATCAAAATTTGAACTGAATTTTCATTCCGCGGAACTCATACTTTAAACTGTGGTGCACCGTGCCTTTCCAGGATAGATCAACTCGTAGTCCCCCCACTTCATGGTGGTGTGTCACATTTTTAAACTTCAAACTCAAAAAGAAAAATACGCTGATACACACGCGCTCACCTGAACTGTCATTATTTTCAAGTATTATTGCCGTCATAATTTGGGAAGATCTCAGAACTCAGTTCATGGGATGATGTATGATTACAACAGGGTGGGATTGATCTATTCAGAGGAGGCGCTTTGACAATTGTAATCGAACTTGACTAGGTAAGTTTGATCAATTATATCATTGTGTTACGCGCCTCTTCCTTAAGATCACCGTGCAGATGTTCAAAGTCGTTACGGAAAATAAATACAATTTTTTAAGAAGGTTGAATGAACCTTATTATTTCTTCATTTACATTTTATACATATATGTTCCTTGATCATTCAATTTAATGAAACGAATTGGGATATCAGAAGTTCTGAAACTTGATCAGTTAAAATTGTCCTGGAAAATTCTTGGTATTCCTTAGCAATTTGTCTGTCATAGAATTTTGCGAATGTTTCCGCATTTATGTTCAACCTGCCGTTTTTCTAATGAGACCTCAATCAATTCCTAGTCGCTTAGCTGACGAGGTGGCTGCATGCCGCGTACTGTGAGATCAAAATATCTGTGTATCAATTCCCTTATTTGTCATTTTTTCTTTTATCCAACGGCTAGTTTACCGAAGAAACTGCGCGGAAAGGCTGACGAAAAGAAATGAACAGTTCCTCTACACGGTTGCGCAATCCTTTTTTTTCTGGTTTATGAAATTGTACAGCAGCAGGTGCGCAAATCTCAATTTCAGAGAAAAAAGGTAAGATTAGAAGGCGTTGTATTTTGTTTTTCCCCGACGTTTTGATACGATCAGGGTTTCTAATTTCTGGAGAAGATTCTGTGTTCCTCATATTATTAATTTTGATCAGCAAGAATGTGTGCATTCTATGATCAGTAAAGAGAGGAAGAAGAGTAATGACTTTTTTAGACAAAATGTTCAAGAGTTAGGTATTCGTCCAAAGGTTTGGACAAAAAATAATCTCTTTGGAAAAACGTTTTACTCTTTCATTGCGTGCAACGTCTGTTTCTTACATGTATAAACGAAACTGTTTATCTCGCGCAATTTACACTGCTATGAGACAACCCTTTTTCATACTCAGCTGTAAGGAAATTCAAAAATTCAAATGCCGGTGGATTAAAGAGATCAATAGACTTTGTTTTGCACAAATTTCACCATTTCGTGAAGGCTCCGTAATAAGTTTTATAAGGAGAAGCACTTGAAGAACCATTCAGGATAATAATAGAAGATTATGGAATTCCTCTTCTCAGAAATGCCTGCCGGATAAACATCCGGCCACCAGGGTGAGGCTCTTCGAAAAAGAATGAGGATTCCTGTCATATTAAATTACAAGATTTGGTATTGAGTTGAATTTATTTGAAGTTTGAATCAATAGGGATTGAAACGGTGGGTACCAAGGCTGAGCAGGCCAATCAGGCACTACCAGAATAGCTTCTGCCCGATCCCGTTTGATTTTTCTTAGAGTTTTCAGAATAATACTAAACGGTGGAAAAATAAAGAAAAAAAAAAATTCCCAATTAAGAGTCAATTCGTCTACCACCTTAGACCCAGGATTTTTCTTCCAGGATTCATAGGGAATACACTTCTTATTTTGTACGACTTGCGAATAAGTCAATGTCCGTTGTTCAAAAATTTTGTCAATATCATTCAAAACGAAAAAGGCAAATTCAAATTTCTTTCCCGCTTTCATCTTCCTTGATTCAAAATCCGCCTCAAAATTATCCTTTGAGCTGATATGTGAAGAAAAAATCCAGATGTCATGACTTTCACCAAGTTCAAATTTCTTTCGTGATTTTATTCAGATCCTTGAACTGTACCCCTTCCATTCTATTAATGTATGACACAACTGTCGTATCATTAATTCTTAAGATGATATTGTCATGGAAGTCTCTAGCCAAGCATTAAAGGCCAAAAAATGCTGCCTTCAATTCTGAGAATTTAATTAGATTAGATTTAAATTAAATTCGATTATTAAATTAGAGAATTAAAAATCTCTAAGCTAATGACAAGGCCTTCGATAGAGTTACTGCTAGATAATATATGAGGCTGCCACCACTGTATATCAGTTTTGTCAGGTTCTACAGTCGTTAGTGCATCATAATTTCCTCCGCTATATTTCAAGGCTCTGAATTTCAAAATCTTTAGTGGAAATCCAACTATATTTAATACCTGGATAACAAGCTACAATGGAGCCAACAAATTGTGCAAAAAATCGAATAGTACATTGGCGTGCAATGCTAGAAAAATTAATTTGTTATTCGGTATGAGATTGTTTTTCCTGTGAGGGACTAATTATCATGGATTTGAAATTGTAGATAAATCGCAGTACATTCTGGGCCAAGAGTTAATTTTCTCTTTTTTAAATTCATTATAAAACACAAACTATCTCAAACTTCTCGTGTTGCATTAATATTATTATCAAAGCATTCCTGCGGGGAAGCTCCCAATAAAAGGAAAACACCCAGGTAAACAACTTAAAAATAACCTAAACATCGCAAATGAGAAAGCACAGATTTCATGATTTTAGTGAAAACGCAAGGAGCTGTACATAAACCAAAAGGCAAACATGTAAACTGATAATAAGTCCCATCAAATTCAAACCTCAAAAATTTGCTATGCAATTTAGAAATTGGTACCAATTAATATGCATCTTGTAAATCTAGTGTTTCCACGAAGCAATTGCAATCTATGAGGTTAACTGCAGTTCAATAATGTTCGAGCTTAAAATTTTCTCTTTCAATGAACTTATTTGAATTTTTGAGATTTGAAATGATTCTGAAGGTACCATCTGGTTTTGAAACAAGAAAAAATGGAGAAATGAACTGATCAACTATCGGGGTACACACTTTAATGGCCCCTTTTGACGTGAGTTGATAAATTAAGATATTAATGTTATTTTTGTCTATATTTGACCAATTTGACTTGCAAACAGGTGAAAACTGGTAAGGAATAAAAGAAAAAGGTATCTCATAACCCTTGATCTAAGATTAAGTCCTAGACTCTGAGGTTAGGGTCTCGCAATTAAAAAAGATGAATGTAATTGTCCAGCAGATTTACATATAGAATTATTTATTATCTTCTCGTTGAGTCCCTCGTATGTTCCTTCGTCGTTCACATTGGCGAGTCCCTCCTGGCTTGAGTTTTGGAATGAGGATCGTGTTTTCGGCAATTCCTGGGAGGATCCGCAGACATTTTCTTCTGCCCGCCCAGCATCGATGGGTGAGATTTGTTTTGTTGACGGGGCGGGCCTTGAAAGTTTTTTTAATTTTCCGGATGCTGGTCCTTTGTTGATTTCAGAGTCTTAGAAGTGTTCTCCAGAACCTTACCTGACTTCAAATTTTCTGCTAATCCCTTGCCGAATAAAAATTATTCGTCAGTCGGTGCTAATTTTGAAGCATTCCTCGAAGTTGTATTTAAGTGAGTCAAAATGGTGCTCCATCTAACTTGAAATTCATTATTTTGAAGGTCAGCGAGGAAACGGCAAGAGTCGCTCAGAGCTTCTATTAGAGGAATTTTAGTTGTTGAATCCCGTTGTACTAGGCTTACAATTGTTTATCCCACTGTCAACCGAGCTTGCTTCAAAATCATTCGAGGATCTCTTAACAAAGCTGATTCTTGTGACTAAAGAGCAGCTTCAACCTCAGCGTTTAGTTTAGGTGGATTGATCGAAGGGCAATTGCTGGTTGGTGGATATTTCTTAACGAGTTCCATTTTCTCCTGCTTAGCCAAACCTATTTGAGTATATCCAACGAACGAACTGATAATTTTTTATGTATTGCTGGCGCTAAAACCCGTTCTTCCAAATAAAGTTTAGGATCTCGACATCAAGCGTTTTCTGGAATGTGTCATCCTTCTGAAAAGTCTACTGGACTTCTGGAGATTTGTTGGGAATCATTGTCCAATCCATGGGTCAAATTGTGAGAATCCAGAGCACTTGAAATTGTTGGTGTTTCATTTACAGGTGCAACAACATCTAGCAAGTCTGCTCATCTATTATCATACCTCGAAATTTATGAAGAACGTGACCTTGATCGAGCATCTGTGTGGAGTAAAAAATGAATATTGTGATATAAAGATACGTATCATGATAACAATGAGATTTCATGTCATTGCCTCTGGAAACATAGCAGCATCCGCTGCTCTACACACAGGTTAGGGCCTGTCTGGCATGTCCAGATTAGACTCCAGGCAAATAGTTGTGAAAGGAGGCAGTAGCATCCGCTACTCTTCACGCAGGTTAGTGCCTGCATGGCTATAAACCATAATATGTTTTCAACCCAATCAGGTGAAGGCCAGATTTGGTTAATCAGGTAAGTGCCTAAAGAGCTTGAAGGAGAAGACAAAAAGGAAGATGGAGACGGAGATCTCCGGCGATGGCGATGGCGATGTTTTTTCCGACGTACACATTTTCTTTACAAGGCTTCCAGCCCTTTTTCGAGCTTCCGTGAATAATTATTTTCCTCTCAATAAATTCGTTTTCGTTCTCTCATCTCGGAACGATGTGATACTTTTCAGCATAAAACAGAGAATGATAGCCCAGGTGAGCGCAGGTGTCGTAGCGTATTTTTGTTTTTGAGTTTGAACTTTAAAAAAGTGACAAACCAGCATGAAGTGGGGGTTCTACAAGTTAATCTTGAGGAGGAGGCGCGTAATACAATTTTGATTGTATTTATCAATCTATATAAATAAAATCACAGTATTTGGCCTTTTGATAAGGTGACTTACAAGTTTATTTTTTTGGCGTGATATAATTCTCAAGATAAGAATGAATGATTTCGCTGAGGAGAAGAACCTCATAAATGAAAGAAGTTTATGCTGTGCATTTTTATATGAATTAAAAAAAAAAGATAATTAAGTTCGAACTGTCTACTATAACGAAGTTTTATGGAAGGATACACTCATTTTCGAGCTCGTTCACGGGTACCGTTACGCAAAATTCCATAATACTAGTCAGTGCCAATAATTATATTGTAAAATGGCAATCCGTTGTCTTAAAATATTATTTTTTAGATGGAAAAACATTACTCTGCAGAATAGAAAAATTTACTTTGTTGAAAATTGCGATATAAGTGAATTTGTTCCTAACATTTGTTTACTACAGTGGAGATTACAACCGAATGATAATATATTGTGACAAGTTTTAATTTTTTTAGATGAAGAGGAATGATCCCATAGTGAAGAAATTCTTTTTGAATATCTGTGCAGATAATAATTTCACGACATTTAAATAACAACCGTTTGAAATTGTAGATGAAGCTGAATTTGCCTGGCACATTAAAGTTATTTAAATGGATGATTTGAAAAATATGTAGCTGAACATTTTTTGATTAATAAAATCAAAAGCAAATTGGAATCTAAGAATGAAATGAAAATCTGAACGGAGAATGCGGAAAAATATTACGTGATTGTTGAGTTATCATAATAAATGTTTACCCGTGGGATGAAAATTTCCGCGAATCTAATAGTACGAGATTCTTCATGTTACCATCGTTTCACAAGACTTTCCATTTGACGAAAAAATATTTTTCATGGCTACTCAGCAGTTACGCAATATTCATGTTCTTGGTGTAAATTTATTAATTGAAATTTTCTACTTGATTTAGTGAGTTTTACACATTTTTAGGAACAATTTACGAGACCTGATGATGTGCAATGTTTTTTTAGTTGAATAAAATGAATTAAATAGAAGATGCTTTTCAATTGTCCTATTCTTTCTAATAACAAATTGCTTGCCATGTACATTAATGTTCCTTACTTTTTTATTGTAAGATGGAATATCATGATTCTTAACAATATTTTATCATCATTCCGTTGCATAAGAAGTCATTTTATGTAGTTCTTGAAGGTGTCATATGAAGCAGTGTTATAAACCTGAAGTATTACCCCGATCTCAGTGTGATGGAAATAGATGAATTCAGAATAAATAATTTATGAGTATAAATGAGATAAAGACTGGTATATAGAGGTGCACTGAAAGATTTTTTTTGATTTCCGTGACGTTCATTGTTCTAGATATTCTTCTTAAGTTCTCTTTATTCTAACAAAATGAGAAACGAGATTGGGATTCTATGTTTCATCTTATTTGTTTTCCCTAAAACGATTGGTAAATATAATATCTATAATTCTTAGTCTGTTTTTAATTGCGATGGATTTACCTCCTATTCTAAATCGTTTAAATGAAAATAAGTTTTTTTCTCTCAATGTAAAGTGAAAAACCCATCTGGTGAAAGCAAACCTAACTTTTATTCGTTCGAATGGGACGTTGACAAAAACTATGTTTGTCATAATTTCTATTTAACCTCATTTCTATTTATCTGCATTGCCACTTATTATAAGTCTTTCTTTCCCTCATTTCCATTTTTTATTTCCCAAAATGGTCATTTTCCGTGATTTTCATTCATCCAAATTACCATTTCTTATATTCTTCATTCGAATGATATTTTTTCACTTTCAAAATTGATAAATTAAAATTCAGTTTCCTAAAGCTCAAGAAGAAGTAAGATAATAATGATAAAACTATGAAAAATGGCACATAAATAATGTTTTATATTCTTTTCCGCCATATTTCGTAATTACCTAGAATTCAATTACGTTGTCGATAAAATATGCCAGAAGAGATATTTGAGAATAATATCCAACAGAAAAAAAAAATTTTCTACCAAATAGTTCAATTTTCTACTATACTGTTGAACTTGCAAACCAAAAATATGAATTTTCAACGAAAAAGTTGATTTTTCTTCAGAAGGATGAATGTTCAACGGAATTCGTAGAGGGTATAGTATGATTAGCGGGGATTCAATTGAGATTTTTACAGCAAGGTGATATCAATGGGAAATTAAATTTTCCAAAAGCTTATATCTGAACAATTTTGTCATGGGAGTTATGGGGGTAAGAAGAAAAATTGAAAATAATTCTTTTTTGAGGATGGCTGAACTGATTTTGATGACAGGAATAGATCTAATGGGTTTCACTGTAACAATATTATAACAAAATTACCAGCCAAGAAAATCAGTTTTCAACCAAAAAATATGAATTTATATCAAAAGACATACATTTTTAACCAAATATTTGAATTTTAAAATAAAGTAACATAAATTTTCTATCAAAAATAGAATAGTCCAGTTTTGGAGTAAAATTCACAGAAGAGCCTTTTTTTCTGTGGATTTGAACATATTTACGAACGATATGCATACATTAAAAAAAAATCCAATGCATTTTTGGACCACCCCAATGTCCAACTGTCATCCTAACTCATTTGTGAAAAAACATTATTCATGAAATAACTTGGATAAATGATACAGTAATTAGCTTCTTGCTTATACTTTCTTTTTCAGAATCGCCTAGTCCGCAGAGACATCGTAACCAGGAATCAAATATTCAGCTTAATATTTATTTTTACAAACCTTCACCTGACAATGTTCAATTGTTACCAGAACGCCCATTTCACGTAGCAATAGAGGGCGAATTCATCATTGGAGCAGTCTTAGATCATCTGATTTTGTATCCATTCGTGGATTATATACAGGGAAAATATGAAGAAGTTAAGATACACAAAGATACCCTTGAACATATACTGATACTATGTCAATCACGGGAATGGGATACTGTGAATAATTTGCACTACTTACGTTACGATCATACAGATAACTTGTATGTTGCCGAGCGTGCGAAACTGCATGATATGAACGCTGCCATACTTCGAAGTCTTGCCATGGGCTCGGTCCTTAGTCGCCTTCCTGGACGGTTCTAGTTTGAGAAGAAAAACTAATCCTGGGCCAGGGCTTTCCCAACTTTGGCTCAGCATTGGTTCATACTTGGCTTAGCCCTGATTCAACACTGGCGCATAATTAGTTCAGCTCTGTATCAATCCTCATTATTATAATCAACAATAGCCGACAGTGTGCTTTTGTACATACCTGCCCAAAGGAGAAAAATTCCCGACCAGAGCGGGAGTTCTAGTGGTGTTGCCTAGTCCGCTAGATATAAACTATCTCTAGCGGAGGGCAATTTTATTACCACTTGAGTTCTTCAGAAGAAATGTATATGAAAGTGCAACATCTGCTTCTGTCGGGAATATCTCCTCGCTCGGCAGGTCTTTTCTAGTGGTTAGCAGGCTCGCCCCTCAACTTCAGCATGTGCAGGATGAGAGTTCGAGTCTCGGTGGATTCGTATACTATACACGGGTTTTACTGCGATTTTCTTCATGTACTGTAAAGATATTGTAGGTGAATACTAGTGCACACATCCTAAAAGATGGCGCAGCCGCTGGGGTGTAGTATCAGTGGAGTCTTTTCCTTAGGGGACCCCGATTGACAGTAGATTTGACGAAAATATGAGGCATGTCGCATAAGGTGTGCCTGACTGAGAAAAGGTGTATTGAAAAAAAGATATAACCTTATTTGCGTAATCAACATAAACTACCTAGTGCAGTAGAGAGGTACAGTAGTGACGTGAAAAATGTGAATGCAATTACAAACAAAACAATTATGATCAACACTGTCATGCCAACAACATCTTTAATAAATGAAGGATTACATGTATTGAATTTGTAATTGTTAATTTTGGATTTCTTTTCCAATTCCTCATTCCTTCTTATAAACTGTTTTTCTTACACTTGGTCAAATAATTTTATTTATTCGAAATTATTCATTTTTGACACGTTTTGTTAACTTGACCAAGCGATTTTTGGCACACATCTGCATTTTCAAAGATAATTCAAGAACCTCATACTCCTGGAAGGCACTAAACGTCAATCGATTCATCTCAAATCAAAGAATATTTTCCGTT
Source organism: Andricus quercusramuli (assembly GCA_932178445.1). Taxonomy (NCBI): domain Eukaryota; kingdom Metazoa; phylum Arthropoda; class Insecta; order Hymenoptera; family Cynipidae; genus Andricus; species Andricus quercusramuli. Next base: position 178,194 of record CAKNXH010000297.1, on the reverse strand, counting down.
CTCGCATCAATCTTGAATTATGTTAATGGAAAATGATTGAGCATAAAAAACCAATATTTTAAATATTATAAATGACAATAGTTTCTTTACTCTTCAATAAAACGTATCAAAATTATAGGTCAATTATCTTGTCGAGAACCAATGAATCTTTTATATTCTAACATCAACATTCATTTAAGTAAATTAAAAAAATTATACTATAAAAACCCATTTTTCAATATCATAAAATGCTGTAAAAAATCAAACGAATATTTTTAGAAATCTTTTCGTCAGTTTTGAGATATTGGTCATGACAATGAGCCAATAAGTTAATGGCTTCACAAAAAAGTGTTACAGAGACACATCCAGATAATTGTTCAGAACATTATATTAAATACTTTTAAATAAGGAACGTTCAATCAGAATAATTAAAAAAAATTTCGAAATTGTTACCATTACAAAGCTTCCTCCAAGAGAAATAAAAATTGAGGGGTTAAATTTTTAAGATAAATGTTTCAAGGTGGCTTCCAAAAAGAAAAAAAAAACAAGTTTCTGGTCATTTCTCGATCACCAAGCATTGTCGAACTCATAAAAATTAAATACTTGAAATTTACCAGGCAGAAAAATTATACGCAGTGAAAAAATTAGAATAATTTTCATTTGTTTTATACTAGTCTAGAGGATTGCACAAGAATAAATTGAGGGATTTAATGTAACTTTAAAGATTCAAAGGCTTTCCAGAGATTAAAGCGAAATTTATGTGATTTCAAATAATTTTCTAGAAGTTTCTAAAAGATTTTGTAGGATTCCAAGGGTTTCATGGTATTTTTTAATCATTTGAAGAAACTTCAGAGAATATTAAATATTCTAAAGGATTCTTGGGTGGACCCGGTTTTCATCATCAGCCACGGATAAATTAATTTGATAAGATGTTTGAAATCTTTCGCGATGACGTTGCAAGTGCAAAATTAGAAGCATGAGGCAGTTTGGAGTTCGTCTTTTCCACTGTTGTCCTTACACAGCGGTCGCGACAGTTGTAGGTGACAAGAGTGGCCTCTGGATGCTTTCCTAGAACTGCTGTCTGTCACTTCATAGGTTTTTAGTCGCTTACTTCCTGATGGTCTAGGAAGTTTCTTACAATGCGACAGGTGTTAAACAAAACCGCCTTTTGAGCTGCTGCCAGTACCCTACTGACTCTTAAATGTTCAAGATCTTCAGATAGATGCATGTTTCACATAGGCATATATTGTCTTTACTTCATGCCTTAGCTCACGACACTTATGAATCTGGGTTGCATAGGTTGCCTGCCCATTCCAGTCTCTCGCACCACTATGTCGGATCGATTAACTCCTACATATCCGTCTGTATATTAATATCCCAATATGAGATGTAATCTTCGTTTTCTAAAACGTGCACTGGAACGTATCTATAGAAAGGCATCCATTCTGTTGAGAGTCCTAGGTTTAGGACAAGTTGTTGATTTATAATGCCCGCCATATCAATACATCTGTACCTCAACTCTTTATAGGCCATTACGCGACGACCATCAGCAATGTGCTCGATGGATTCGTTGGTATCTCCAGATGATGGGCATCTGTCAAATACGCAATAATGTAACACATGTTTGCGATAATTTCTGGTTGTAACAACCTTGTCCTGAATAGCAATCACGAATCCTTCCGTTTCTAGAAATAGAGTGCCATTCTGCAGCCAAATATTAGACGCCTTCATCTTGCACTTCATATTGATCTAATTTTTTGGATTGCTCGCTGTAAATGGCTTTTTGTCTCCATTGTATTTCTAATTCTTCTACGGTTTCTACCCTGATATTCAAACCCTGCTCTTAGGACAAATTCGATGGTGTGTAATCAAGATCTCTCTTGCTATTAAAATAGTCTCGCAACTGTATAACTCTTGACTTACAGAGTTTCTAGACATCTACAATGCCTCTACCCCTTCTTTATTTCAAGGTTAAACTACCTTTCCAACCGCCACATTACTATGGTGCATTCGGTGCATCTTCATTTCTATGCGGATGGCTCTGTCCAACCTTTCAAGGTCGGTCGACCATTTGATGAGCACAAGGGAGTACGTGAGGACAGAAATGACATAGGTGTTGATTGCCCTGATCTTGTTTCCCGAGTTGAGAGTACTAATTAGAATCAATCCGATTCTTGCAGAGAAGGCAGTCGTTAGGCTTTACTTAATTATCTTATGCTGAATACCCTTAGATTCAAAAATACCCAGATATTTTTATAACTCGCCCTTGGCCATTGCCTCGATGTCATTCTTGAAATCTTTCTCTAGGTCTGTGATCCATAATTCTCCTGTGGTTAAATGCACTGTTCTGAATTTATCTAGTCGAAACTCAATGTGTATATCCACGTATAGAAGATAAGTCACTTGATAACCATCCTCATTATCATGTATTCTAAACTCATGAGATATGCTGTTTAGTGTTTCACTCCATGAGTTCAATGCTGAACTTTCCTTGTGCCGACGCAGTCTAGCAGTAAAACCTTCAAGTCTCTGCCTTTAGGAGTCTATAACTTCATACAATATTGCTGGTGTCAATGTCTCGATGTACCGAGGATGAATGATTTTAGTAACATGGTGAATCAGCTTTCTGGTTCTATTTGTTTTCTTATATTGAGTCCATCGACCTAATTTGATAAAAAAATAGAAAACATTTTATTATTATTATTGCAAATGGGGAGGGTCATCTAAGTCCTATAGCATTGAAGATATCTCACGTAACCTATTATCCTGTACCCTTGAATCTAATCCTCTCTGATGAGGCCGGTTTCTGCCATATAGGCATTTATTGCCAGATGAGGGATGTCTAAAAAATCATCTGGTTCACATAAATGATTCTTACAATGCTTCAATTTGAAGCTTACAAGCACATCACTGTCACAGAGGATGTGCTGTCTCCTCATGGAAGCCGCATTTTCAACATCGAGGATCGCTATCGATCTTCATATTAGTCAAGTGCTTCTTCAAGCGACAATGGCCACTATCTACCAATATTTTCACTTGTTTTCTTTTCATGCTTGGAAGTTCTTCGGACTTTCCTAAACATGGTTCTTTGATAGAATATTTGGAAACTTTCATACTTGTAGCCATCTTCCCATACCTCGCGTGTTCATCGAAGAGTCGCCTTTTAATGAAATGCTGAGACGAGACATACGAAGCTCCGCAGTATGGTTCAGTTCAGTTCAGGGCTTTTGTAGCCCTGATTTTTGCAAGCACATCTGCCATCTTGACCTCTAGGCAGACCTCAAAAGTCACGATTTCAGCTTGAAATACGGCAGGGAATTCGCTCAGTGCGATAGTTATCTCCGCGCTAAGTGTTATTCCAAGTACTCCAGTTGCAGCGCCAAGGGAGTCTCTAAAGCCGTCTATATACCAGATCAGTCCTCCCGTTGTGAATAACATACGACTTCTCTGTTCATCATGTCAGTCCTACCTTTTCGAGAAGATTACCTTGAAGGGTTTCATATACAAGTATTCTTTCAGCATGTTATCAGAATGCATGCAACCGATTTCACCTCCCCGACAATACACTCATTATATCATGCAGATCAAGGGAAGCGACATTTTTATGACTTTCCCTTAGGGAAAGTCTGTATGCTTTCGCCGCGACCCTCTGCCTAATTAGAAGGTACAGCGGTAATATACCTAAGATGCACTCCAATGCCGCTGTTGGGGTTATCCAAACTGGTTCTCGGTGCCCAGATAAATGAGGCTAAGTTGCAATTAGTCTAATGTTTACCGTATATAACTAGCAAAATACCTTGAGTTTGAGCCTCCAGGTTTTTTCAATTATGCCATTGCAGGTCCAAAAAGCTTCTTTGGCCTTCTGCACTAGCGCATCAACATGTAGTTTCCACGATAGTTCAGGGTCAAAAATGACTCCCAAATACTTAGCTCTTGTTAAGAAATTGACCTTATTGTCACAGAAATAAGGATTTATGGAATCATATAGTTTCCTGATTCTCGTAAAAAGCAGCAATGCAGTTTTATGTGGGTTAACAGATAGGCCACGGTCGTTGAGCAAATTCTCAACAATTTTGAAAAGATTTAACATGAGTTTGACTAAAGTTTCCTCATGTTCACCTGTTACCAGTATAACCAGGTCATCTACATACCCTTTTGTATAAGAACCTGATTAATTTAACCTACAAATGAAATCATTAATAACGAGTGCACACAGGGTGGATGATGAAAATCTTTCATGAGGACAACCCCTTTTTACCTTAGCTCTCATGTCGCAACCGTGAAACGCAGACTGGATAATTCTGCCGCATAGCATAGGGCGCATCCAACTATTAATAGTGGTACCTTCACCATATTCCTCAGCAGAATTGAATACAGATTACGTAGGTGTTACTGAAGGGCACCCTCTATGTCCAGAAACGCTGCTATCGCTACATTTCGTGTTCGTCTTGCTTTTGGAATGCGGGAGGTAAATGCATGAAGCGCGTCCATAGTGGATTTGATGTTATGTGAGGCAAACTAATTGCTCTAAAGGGGTTCATCTGGTAGGCTTTCCTCCCTTACATGGGAATCGACTAATTTGTCTAATGTCTTCAGTATGAAAGAAGTGAGCCTGTTTGGTCTAACTGAATGAGCCTTAAAGTAGAAGTCTCTCTCCGGCTTCAGTAAGGAGACCGCTTTGACGTTCCATACTTTAGGAGTACATCCCATAGCTATGGACGCCCTAACAATGTAACACATTGGTTCCATCAGAACATCTAAACCTTTTTGAATCAGCACCGGGAATATGACGCCTTTCCCAGGGGCTTGAAGTGGGTAGAACGCCGGACGACCTATCTCATTTCTTAAATTGTTACTATGTAGCTTGCCATGCTCCAGTTATCCCCATTGGCACTATGTTCTGGGCTGTCAGAGGGGTTCATCCTGACAGCCACTTCCTCTTTCGGAACCCGGAAAGTGCGCCTGCATGAGGTGTTCAAGAATTTCGTTAGCCGTTTCTGTCATTTCACCTGTTAGCAAAATCAATGTCCTCAGTTTCAAATCACAGTTCCCGGTTTTTCTGGCTCTATCAAATAGTCTTCTGTTATATCTTTTCAAGGCTTGAAGTCTGTAATTCCACCATGAAGCATCCTTATCGGGCTTTCGAATACAAACAGGATAACTACATTCATAAGATTTACATATGACCCTATTCACTACACCCACAGCAAACTCCAGCTGATCAATTGATCTCATCCTTCTAGGAATAACTTTCAATGACTCTTTAAGATTTTTCCTATATTCATACCAGTCAGTCGCTTTTAGGTTCCTGTACCTTATCGGATCAGGCTTTTAAGCTGTCAGTGAAAAGCATATATACTAACTCATCTATTTGTCACAAAGGATGGTGCATTTCGGAGCTTGAATGTGGTTGAATCAGTGGTCAAACGGTGATCTAGAAGGTGCCAAACAGAAATTAACTTCCAACAAAATAGATAAATTTCCAACCAAAGAGGTGAATTCAAGAGAAAAGTTGATTTTTAACAAAGTAGATCAACTTTCTACCGACTTTATAAAAAAACTATATTTGCGTTAAATGAAAGGAAATTTAGATTACAAATTAATTGAAGATTCTTCTCTTATTTTAATTGAACTGAAATATAATTTCCAGTTATCTGAATACCTTTAACTAAAAAAACATCTTTAACTTGAACTCTATTATACACACAATAAATAACAACAAGTTTTTTGCCGATGACAGAACGCTAAACACTGACCGACACTGACGCAACCACACTGCCATATCACGAATGCATGGCACGCCTGAACGACTACGTATTTCAAAAAATTTTAGAGTTCGGGAGTTCTGAACGACCGAGAACAACAATTTTCACCGTCGGAGAATTAGAAAAATTCATTCAGAGAAAATACAAATTAAAGGGAGGAATCAAAGAATAAGATGTGCGCTCAAGCGCTGAAGAAACAATTGCCGTTACTGCATAGCTTGTGTATGAAAAATGTTGAAAATTTTACAAACTTACCCTAAAGATATCTTGTGATATACAAAACGAAATAATATGCTGCTTGCGCAGATTTATTCGTTAATCCCTACGGAACATCTTTTTCACTGGAAGTTCTCTGAGAATCAACGACTTGTACCTTTTTTTTAATGTAAACACGGGCGAATGGGACAAGCGGAATTGTCAGGAGATTGCATAACGTTCAGGGGCGATCGAGCGCACGTCCCGTTCTTCGATTCGTCCCTTCAATTGCCTTGAATTCTTGAGAAGAGAATATCTGAATATTTCATACTTCCTCTTCAACTTGTTCGTAATGAGGGGAATCGTGTCCAAAATGGACACCTTAGCATTGAACATTATAACATTCTGTTCACCAATTTAGTATTTTTATTATATACGATTCACGAAATATTTTAGAATATGAGCCTAAATAGAGTACGGTTATATTAAAGCTGAAAGTGCAAGAAGTTATCATTTATGTATAAATTATTGTTGCCAAAATAAGAATTCGAAAACATAGTTACAATACATGTAGATTTTCCAAATTAAATAATTAGAACATTATAATTTTCTTTAAATAGGTTACTTAACCTTAAAGCCGTTTGTTAACGGTAAAACGGGATAATGAATTTTAACAGTGACGACGGTATGAATTGAGGGGTTATGTTACATTACTACACTGAATAAAAAAGATTATCCAATTTGTTTGAAATTGTAATGTATGATTCACTTTCAAAGTATTATGGAAATAAACCTTGACCACTATGAATTATTCACTTGAAGTTAGTATTCCTTTTAAAAATGAATATATAAATATGCCGGTGCATTCGGGATAATATTTTTACCGCAAGTAGGCAGTTAGGGCAAAATCCCTTTTGACTGACCGATTCATGCACTGGAGGTTGTGACCATTTTATTTTATCCGAATCGCTATTTTATTATATTTACATTATTTTTAATCAATTGAGTAACAATCATAAATTATTATTATTGAGCTTAAGCGGAAGTTGAGAGAACGAACTATAATACACCAATAACAATAGCAACAATGAAATATGGTGAAGCATTGAATAATGAAATTCAATTTTGAAGAGTAACATTTTATCATAAATAGGTGAAATGTATGAAAACATTGTATTGTGTCAATTTACATATTTATTGCCTTAAATCATTTTTCTTCAGTGTGTACATCATTTCACAATATTTGTGCAATAAAAAAACTTGCGTTTGTTTCTTTTAACCAGTTAATTATTATTAAAGATTGACTGTCTCAGCGAAGTGACCATTTTAGACACAATCCCGCTATCATTTTTAACTTTCGCCGTATCGACTTTTCATAGCTATTACGTTAGGTTAGGTTTAATGCGGGCGGGAAATCCATGTAGAACTCCCCTGGCGCTCAAGCTATGAAGCCTATTGTGCCACACCCTTATTTATTCACTCTCAGAAGTCGACCCCAGACCTCTTGACGAAGCCCAGTATGTCGACCACTGATTGCGTTTCGATTTCCTCTGTTTCCATAAAATTGACCCCGAGGGTCTGTTGCCTGAGTCTAGCTTATGCCGGGCACTGGCATAATACATGCAGCGATGTTTCGTCATCCCTGCCGCACCTCCTGCACTCTGTCGTGGGGCTATACCCCATTTTGTGCATATGGTAGTTCAAGTGATTGTGGCCTGTCAGGGTCCTTACAACTGTCCTTATGTCTTTCTTGGGTAAACTCAGGATATGAGAGCCACTTTGTTTCTTTCTGCAAGTTGGTGTAATGCCTTTTTGCGTTCTCAAACCAGTTTTGATGTTATGTCTGGTTTCCCTATTGCAGTTAGTGTCGCTTGGCTGTCCGAACAGATCGTGATCTTTCTGCCAGCAGCATTTTCCTCTATTAGCTTCTAAGCACAGCGAAGGCAGGCCAGGACCTCCGCTTGAAAGAAAGTAGCGTGTCGCCAAAGTATGATCCCTATCCCTTTCCCTCTCTTGCTGCCATAAATTCCTGTTCGTGACCCTCCCGCTCCCCTGGAGCCATCCTTATACCAGATTTCCCCCTGGTGAAGCGAGTTACCATTTTATTTCCACAGATCCCTGCTTGGGATACAGACGCGGAAAGCTTTGGTGAAGTTCAAGCATTTTGTTATTTTATCTTGCCTCATCTGTAGGATTGGCAGTGTGCTGATATCACTCGGGAGTCTAGTGTGTTCAGTCCCCGGAGTCCATCTATTTCCTCTTATTAGGCGGCCCATCGCGTGCCCCGCTCTGGCGGTTATCGCAACATTTAGGGGTTCCTTACAGAGCATGAATCATATCGCCGCTGTGGGCGCAGTCCTCATTGCTCCACTCAAACCCCTAAATGCTAGCGTCTGCAATCTTCGCAGCCTCTCCTGCCTTGTTTTAAAATCCGCTCGTGGCCACCAGACCACGGCCGCCTATAGGAGCCTGGGTTTTAAGACAGCAGAGTAGAGCCATGCAAGCATTTTAGGCCCTAGCCCCCTCGTCAACCCAAAAGCTCTCCTGCACATCCAAAAAGTCGTGACAAATTTCCTGCATTGGGTCTCCAGGTACTTTGCCCAGTTCAGCTTGCTATCTAGGATTACTCCTAGATATTTAACTGAATCTGAAAACATCAGCTTCCCACCACAGAATACAGGAGCGTCAGCTTTCGGAACTTTATAATTCCTCGTGAAAATGACCAGGTTGGTATTTTCCGGATTTACCGAGAGTCCTGTGCTACCGCACCAGAGCTCTACGATGCGCAGCGCCGACCTTAAAAGACTCATCAGCGTTGCCAGATGAGCCCCCCTAACTATAACAGGACACTCCTCTGTGGGCAACCCCGCGGAGCTATCCCCCCCACTAGGGGTGCACCCCATCTGGTTTCGAGTCTTCTTCGGCGTAGTATACTTCCAATCCAGCATACTAGCTGAACCATCACGCCACATCTCCGAGCCTCTCGACAGATGACTTCAGGAGGAGTATTGCTGAAGGCACCCTCTATATCCAAGAAAGCACCCACAGCATACCCCTTTTGTTCCAACTGCTGCTCCAATTTTGCTAAAACAGCATGAAGCGCAGTTTCTACCGAGCAGCCTGCCTGGAAAGCATGCTGCCCTCTATGCAGCGGGGAGGCCAAATGCACCTCATCCCTAATGTATCTCTCGACCAGCTTCTCTAGCGTCTTCAGAATAAAGGACGTTAGGCTGATTGGTCGGAAATCTTTGGCAGCAGTTTAACCCTCCCTACCAGCTTTGGGTATGAAGGCTACTCAGCCATCCTTCCATGCCGATGGCACGTGTTTAAGGGTTATACTTGCCCTAAATAATTTTGTCAGAGTAGGGACGACCAAATCCATGCCTTTTTGTAGAAGCGCTGGATGAATGCCATCCGCCTCTGGTAATTTAAAGGGGCAAAAGGACCCTACGGCCCATTCCACCTTTTTGTAATCAGCGACCTTAGGGGCGAAGCTCCAGGCGCCCCTCTCCACCCCCTGGCCCCGGGCTTCCTCCTCTTCGCCGGTTCCGATTCGCTGAAAACCCGGGAAGTGTACTTCCATCAGGTGATTTAGCGTTGCTTCTTCATCTTCGGGAAACTCAGCATCATCGAGCCTTATGAGCCCGGGGCGAGCTTCCGGCTTTTCGGTAGGGTCTTGTGGAGCTTCGCTGTTTCCGGAATGTTTTTCGATTCCTCGCAGAAACCCCTCCAGTCTTCCTGCTTATATTTCCTTATATTTTTATTGTATTCGCACTGGGCCCTCTTATAGGTGTCCCAGTCTGAAGGCAATTTAGTTCTATTTGCCCTATTGCACAACATTCTTGTCTTTCTACGGAGTCTCTCCAGGTGGGTGTTCCACCATTCTGCTCCCTTCCTAGACTTGATAGTGCTTGTAGGGCAATTGTTCTCATATGACGTTGTCAGAGCCCTTCGCAGAAAATCCGCGGCGTGCTCCAACTAATCAATGTTGCCATAGCTTGTGGGGAATTCCGCAAGCCTCCCTTCGAGTTCCTCTTTATATGAGTCCCAAAGTGTATTTCTGGGGTTTCTGATATTAGAAACCACCCGTTTTCCTAGGGTTAATCGGAAAACTATGTGTTTGTGGTCCGAAAGGGACTCCTCATCGGAGACTCTTCAATCCACTACCCTGCTCCTCAGTGCACCTGAACATCGAGTCAAAAAGAGAACCTCACTCCTGTTTTTTAGTCTGGAATGTAGGAGTATTACCCCGATTCAGAATCTCCAGCTCTGTGCCTGCTATGTATTCAATTAAATCTCTCCCTCTGTCATTGATGTTTGTGCTTCCCCACACCGTGTGGTGAGAGTTAGCATCACAGCCCCACAGAAGAGGAATCTTATTCTTCTGACAATACCGAATTAGAGCCTCCACCTCTCTGGGAGGCGGAGGTCCCTCGGCATCGCCAGGAAAGTAAGGCGAGGCAATAAATACCTCTAGCCTTTCTCCGCTACTGCACCTGAGTCTCACCTTAACCCTGCATTACTATAGGTAATTTGACACCCTCCATTACTATACCTTCGTCGTTTCGACTAACTTGTCAGGAAAACGGGGGCAACGAGAATAAAAACTGTTGTTTTAACCATAAATGTTCACTTACCGCATTTTATTTAGTCTATTATCATATCAATTGACCAATATTCCACTGGAAATGAGATCAAAACAGGCAAAAGTTATAACATTTAAAAAATAGTTACATTGCATTCGACTAGTAATACAACAACCTATTAGGGGTTTTGACAAAAACCTTTGTCAAAATGACCGTATTATAAATATATATAAATATACATTACAAAGCCACACGAAAAAAATATTTTTCCGGGTCTGGAGGTCAGACCATGTTTACTAAATGTTTTTGGGGTCGCTGAATCCGAATTCGAGGTCCAAAAAATCCCAGCACGTCAGGGTTCTGTTATAAATACAAAAGCCCTCATAATTTTTTTTTTCGAGTCCGGAGGTCAGACCATGTTTATTATATGTTTTTGGGATCGCTGAATCCGAATCCGAGGTCAACAATTCCGGGAAAGTCAGGGTTTTGTCATAACCTCAAAAAACCTCATAAAACTCCTTTTTCCCAATTCCGAGGGCAGAGCATGTTTCCTATATGTTTTTGGGGCCGCCGAATCCGTAGTGTAGAAAACTCCAGCGCGGCAGAGACGATAAAAAAGAGACGATTTTTTCAGCGACCACAAAAACATATAATAAACATGGTCTGACCCCCGGACTCGACAAAAAACTGTTTTGAGGTTTTTTGAGGTTATCTCAGAACACTGACGTGCTGGGTTTTTTTGGACCTTGGATTCAGATTCAGCGACCCCAAGAACATATAGTACACATTGTCTGACCTCCAGACCCGGGAAAAGATTTTTTATGCGGTTTTTTGAGGTTATGTCAGAACCCTGAATTGCTGGGGTTTTTTGGACCTCGCATTCGGATTCAGCGACCCCCAAAATATATAACAAGCATGGTAACCTACGAAGGTATAGGTGTAAGGTGGTGCCGTACACCTTACACCTATACACTTGTAGGAACGACGAATAAAAGTTTACGTGTAAACCTATACCTTAGTCGATTCGACGAAGTAGGCTTCACGGAAACAGACTTTACAGGTAAACTATGCACTTCCAAAAAAATTACACTTCACTGACCGAACGGTAACTTTTCCCTCGAAGCACTCACTAGTGGACAGTCCCCACCCCTAAACCTTTAACGCGTACGAGGGAGAGAGCGCTGAGGTATTCGTCGATTCGACTACCAATAGTAATGCAGGGTTAATAACGGTGAGATCTCTGGAGCAGAATTTAGGCACCAAGATCGCATCCATACCCTTGACGGCTATGCATGCCCTTGTGCGTTTTTTCGCGTGACCCCTTATATATGGAGCCACATCCTGACAAGCCACAAATCCTTTCCCTGTTTAACCAGGGTTCTTGGATTAGGGCGATCTCTGTCTGCACCACGGACATGCTTCTGGCTAGAACCGCCGAGGCGCCTTTGCTGTGGTACAAATTAATCTGCGTAATGGAGCTTCCCGTTTGAGCCATTACGAGGCTATTTTGGGGCATCTCCGGACGCTTCTGGGGCCCCTGCGGATCCCAGTTGAGTCATCCGGAAGGGCTCCACCATCTTTCTATTTCGCACCGCCTCTGGTGAGTTGCCTTCTACGGAGCCTCCCACTTTTGGCGGTGGTTTGGGTGAGGGACCCGAAATGGATCCCTCATCGTTTGCGTTTTGTTTTTCAAGTTCTTTGGGTAACATTTCTGTCCCACGAGAAGCTAGGGAAATAAGAAACACCCTTGACAGAGCCCCGCTTGTGGGGGGCGGATCAATATACTAAGGGATTCGACCTGGTGTCCCAAAGTCACCGTTAAGGCACCTCCTTAGATCACCCTTGCCTGTCCCTTTCTGCTGAAGAGGGCAGGCCGGGATGTCAAAGGATTCCTTAACCCTGGTACCATTCAGCTCTCGACACGGCGATCAAATCTTAGCTTGGGAGCATGAGAACTCGCGCTCTCGATATTCCAGTGGGCTTTGCCATTACCTCCTGGAATGACCGCTCCTTAGTTTGAGTCTCGCCGACCAGAGTCCGTCAGTTCCCCAGAGTAGCCACACCTCGCGATATAGTCCCTCAGGTTCACCAATTCCAGATCTGTGGTCAATGAGCCACGTAAGCCCTCCCACCAGCTACAAGGTCCCACGATCCCTCGGGAGGGTTCATAGTTATTAATAATTCGGTAATTAATTTTCAGCAGTCCGAGTTCTTTGATCGAAAAGTTATTGTACATTCACAGAATTCCTTTCATAACCGCCACATCGTAACAAATTCGGTTCTTCCGCAAGTAAAATATTTTTCTGTTTGAATTTTACAAGACAATGCCATACATTTAAGGCATTTATTCGACTTTAGTGTCAACGAAGCAGAACAATCATTCAAGAATAATTTAGAGGGGCAAATAAGATAGCGACTAGTATACATATACATATACATTATACAGTATAAGATATTTTTAAATATTCATTACGCACAACCTTATGTATATTCCTTCCAAGTGTTCTTTGTTAAAAAAAAATGAGGAACGAGATTAGGATTCTGAGTTTCATCTTTTTGGTTTTCCCTAAACCGTTTGGTAAATATAATATCTATAATTTCACATGGATTTTTGATTGCGGTATATTTATTTCCTATTCTAAGTCGACCAAATAAAAGTTAGTTTTTTTTTCTCTTAACGTACAGAAAGTTACGCTTTTCTGTTGAAAGAAAACCTCCTGAGTCTAAATTTTAGTCCTATTTCAAATCTTCAAATCTGAGTTTCAATAGGTTTCAGGAGGGCCTGTAGAAGGTTTCACTTCTATTAAATTCAGATTCCCTTTCAGTCCTTCCAAGTGGCATATAAGTCCATTTTGCCACTGGTAGGGCTGAAAAACAGCTTAATTTAAACCCTTTCTTAGAATCCCAATGTCTTCAAGGAAAAAGAAAAAATAATAAAAGTAAGAAAATTCTTAGGGGTTGTGAGAAACGACCAGTGCCGGGCTGTAAATTTTTGGTGCCCCGAGTCATATTTAATTTTCATATTTCGAGCTCGGATATTTTTGTAACATTTCTATTATGGTGATGAGTAGAAATGAAACGTTTTTGAATGGCTTAACGCTAGTTTGGAGGAGCTAATCTAGCGCTACTGTGGTCAAGCTAATCTAGCGCTAGTCAGTCGGTCTTTTGAAAATCTAGTTTGAATGGTTGACTTTTAAAATTATTCCGGAGACCGTATTTAATGTTCAGAATAATATTCTTGGGTTTTAATGTAATCTCTTCATTTTTTGTACTTTGAAATACCCTGGATATTTTGGGAAATATGCAAAAAAATATTTGGATTTAAAAGTTAGAAATGTTTTGGTCCTGGCCCGCAAAGAATATCTAGATGAGATTATCTAGACATTGCTCTAACTAGACGGAAGTCTGCCTCGATAATTTTCTATACACGGGTAAAGCTCACATTATCAGTGAACATTGTTATCACATAAATGCCGGTTTATTTCAACAATATGAAAATTGTGGAATAAAATGTATACAATATGATAATACTAGAGTGGGTAAGTTGATGAATAAATATTAATCAAGACATGTTTTAACAGTAAATAAATCTTTTCTTATCAATCAAAGTCAAGTTTCTGGCAAACCCCAGTTATAACCTGTTTTTTTCATGATTACTCCTAATGGCATGTATTTTGAAATAAAAATTACAATTCAGTACTATTTTTCCAACCAAAAAGAGCCACTTGATGTAGAAATTAATATAGAAGTGAACAAACACGTGCGTTATTTATAATATCCACCGTCACCCACACAACCACACCGTGGGGCAAAGCCTCAAAATTTGTTTTAAAACAGTCTAAGGCCGAAAACTCTTAATCGATTTTGATCTTTTTACATTCTCATTGTAATGAGAATGTATTGGTTTTATGTAAAATTTGACTTGGTCAGTTTTCATCAAATCTCCACGTTTTGAGACCCCCGAGTCATGAAAAACGATTTTTACGAAGGTGTCTGTCTGTCTGTATTCTGTAGGCACGATAACTTTCGAAGAAATAATCAGATTGGATTGTGCTCTGGCACACTTTTCCAGGGCCTAAAAAGAAAGAACAAGTTCGTTAACCAGCTCATTTGGATCAACATTAAAAAAGTTGAAGCATTTTGAAAATTTTTGAGACCATTTTTTTAAGATTCAAAAATTCTATATAAGGTAAACGTCCCAGTAATCGTGACCTCAGTCCCAGTAATCATGATGCTAATTTTCTTGCTTTTTATTTTATTTGAATGAATGTAATTTCCATTTGCTATTATAAAATGATAAAAATATGTGAGTTTTATCATTAACTGTTACTTTTAAGACATTTTTGTATTAATATATTCAAACTATAACCAAGTTTCACGATGACTGGGACCGTCACGATTACTGGGACATTTCCCTTACGGCTCAATGACTTTTTCGAATAAAAAAAAATTACCGGAGTTATAGCATTTTCAAAATTCCATAAAACAAACGAAAATGAACATTTTAACCTGAAAAATGCACAATATGGAAAAAATTCACGAGGAGAAAAACGTTTCTTTTTGAACACCCTACAATATTTTCATAACACTTTTTGAATTTCTCGAAAAATCAAAAATTCAAATTTTGATCGCACAAAAAATAATTAAAAAATGAAAAATTCCATTTTGCAGTCAAACTGTGTGAGATACGACGATAGACGAATTGACCAAAATTGTGCACCTGAAAAAGATCTAAATTTTTTATCATTCACTTTTTGATATGACGCGTCGTTTTTGTTTTATTCGTAAAAAACAGTATTAAAAATAGAAAAATTAAATTTTTAGACGAATAACACAAGCTACGAAAAACATGAGGAAGATCAAATTTTTTATCCAAAGGAGGGGTACAAATTTGTTAGTAATCAAGTTTCGTTAGGGTGCGTAGTTTTTGTTTTATTCGTGAAAATAACATTGACAGTAACAAAAATCAAATTTTTGGAAAAACAATGCAAGGTACGAAAACGGATGAATGAAAAGAAGTGTGTATTCAAAAAAGATTTGCAAACTTGTAATCAATTTTTGTTGTAAGAATATATTCAAAATGAAAAAATTAACTTTTTTGGAAAGCGGCACAAGCTAAAATAAATGATTCAAATTGATTGACTAATTCAAATGATTTTCAAATCAAATATGGAGCGCGAAGCGCGAGTTTCTGGATGAGAATGTGTTCCTTGAGGTTGATAGAACCTTCAGTAAATAAAGTTCATTTTCAGTCGAAAATAAAAACAAATTCGACAATCACTTCATATGTAGAGGTTTTGATAATTTTATAATATATGCAAATAAACTTTTTCTTTTCATCGAAGTCGAACACGAAGTTCAAAAATCTAGAGGAACCGAGCGTAAAGCGCGATGTAAATACTTTCGAGCGCGTAGCACGAGGTGAATACATAATCGAGCGCGAAGCGCGAGATTCAACGGTCGCGCGCCCTAGACCCTAGAGGTTTGTAATAACCTACATTTTCAAATATACATTTTGACATACATTAATATAATTCCACCCATGGAGCTCGAAAATAAAAATTTTAAATAGATCGACCATTTAGAAGTAGTTTTTTTTCTTGCGTTTAGAGATTTGAAAAGAAAAATGTTACCTCATTTATATGAGAAAAACTTTCTTGATATTAAAAATGGAACAATATTACGTATAGAGTACTTGTTTGTCTCCTTGAGGCGCATCGATTGACCTATTGATGAACCTTTTATGACCCACCAGTACGGATTCATGCAGTTTCAAAAAAATGGTTCATTCTGTTTATATGGAAAAAGCTTCTTTGATATTCAAAACACGACAATATTCCATGTAGAGTTTTTGTTCGCGTCCTTGAGACGCATCGATTGACCTTTTGATGAACTATCTGGCATGTTTGTTCGCGTCATCAAAACACGTCGAATGACCTATTGACGAACCTTCCATAACCTCTTATGATCTAGCAATACCGATTTTTAAATTGAAAAAATATGTTCTTTATCTTCTTGATATAAGCAAAACTTTTTTTAATATTGGGAATACAACTATAATGTATGTGATATATTTGTTTGCGTCTTGGAGACGCATTGATTGCGAAAATTGAAAACTTCTCATGATCCACTATAACCTATCATTATCGTTTTGGAAATTTTTAACAAAATCAGTTTCCTTGTTTACAAAAGGATTTTTATATTGAGGATATAACAGTACTACATTTGATGTTATCGTTAGCGCCTCCGAGACGCGTGGATTGATCTTTTGATGAACTTTCGAAGACCATAAGTGATTAATCAATAGCTGCTCAGAAAGTTTTAAGAAAAGTTACATTGTTTCTATAAGGTTGTAATTTGAAATATAAGACTACGGTAGGTTAAAAAGTTGTTCAGTGTAACAGAACACATGAATTGACATTTTTGTGGGCCCTCTGATTTTCTGAAAATTAAATTTTCGGTTAGACAGAAGAATAAGCTTGAAAAATATTGAAAGTGTCAATTTTTTTCATTGTTGAGAAAAACTCTATTTATGAGAAAGCAAATTTTTTTTTGATACTTTTGAAAAAGCAAAAAGCTCATAAAATGAGCACAAATAAATACACCTATAATGAACACGTCCACTCTACTTCGCAGCCGTATTTTTAATAAACATTGATGCTGTGCGTGAACTGATACTCAAAGATCGTCATGTGACTTATCGTGAGATTCAGGCATCCTTAGGCATTAGTGGGACCAGCAAAAAGTCAATATTGCATGAACATTTGGCTGTCAAAAAATATGTTGTCGTTGAATCCCACATAATTTGACAATCTCTTAAAAAAGGCAGGTGTGTAGCGATCATTTCAAGTCACTGTAAACAATACAGGTTATGCTCAAATGCCAAAATGTTCCGAAGAAGGTTATGGTTGAAAAGGTCAAACTTTCAATTGGAAACGTCAGATAGCACCTGTAAACACTAGTATTTCCAAGGCTCAAATACAAAAGGCAACCCTCATAAAAGAAGAAATAAATTCATTAAATGTTTCAATTATTGTTCATGAACCAATTCTAAACAAACTTCAGAAACAAATGCACTAATCGGCCACTCAGTTACAAAAAAGCATTCAGTTTTCACTAAAAGGACTTGACAGTGTTGAATTGGGGAAAAAATCAATCTTTGCGATGCATCTGTTATTGTCTTAAACAATTATTGATATTGTTTTATTGTATTCAATTATGTACTATTGGAATATGAATATCTCTGTTAAAAAATTTTTTTTAAAACGTTAACAAAGTTATTAAAACTCTTGATGTATTAATTTCGAGTATTAGATGCTACTACACTTACTTCGATTGTTCACGAAAAGATAAAAAATAAAATTGTGAAAATTGTAATTATTTCCACATTATTCGTTAATACAGAAGTGCAATAAAATGAATCTAATTAACAGTTGATTAAAAAAATATTAAAATCGATTAAGAACTGTCTGCTCGAAGATGTTTTATATCAAATTTTGACGTTTGATTATTTTTAGTATACATCATACTTAATTTAATCTATATATTACTTTGAACTTATTACTGTACAGAAAAAAACCAATGGCCTTAATTATATAAAAAGATATTGCAGAAGAATAGGCAATAGATTTTTGTATCTTTTCTTATTTCTAAAAATTCTCGAAATAAGTAGTATTGTATATATTATTTTATAAAAACTGAAAAACCGTTCTTATTCATATTAGATTATGACATGATGGATGGTAAAGTATAGCGAAAATATTGTTGTTCATGAACAAGCACAGGTGCTTAAGGCTTCATAATTTTCTTTAAACGTAAAGGAAACAAAATGGTGAAATGTTTAGTAGCATGTCCAATTATTTATTTTGCACAATGTTTTTCGCATTTTCTCAAACTCAAGAAAGAAATTGCTTCTCTTTTGACAATGTAAATTTTTTTTTTGATTCAAAATATTAAAATTTTATTCTCGAACAATGAGAAAGAGAGAAAATAATATTCAATGATATTTTCCAGAACTTATAACGCCCAAAAAATTAGAATTATTCTGCCTTATTACTTTTCAGTGCTTTCACTATGTATGAACAAATTAAATAATTAAAATTGAATTACCCATAAATGCAGAATAATTAAATAGGCCCTAAGAGACCAAAAATATGGCATTTAGGGTTACACAGGACTTGAAGAGGTATTATTTAAATACCTGAACTTCAATGAAAGGGCTAAAATTTCGACTTGGGAGCTAACTTTTATTTTATTTTATTTCTTATTCTACCTTATCAAGAATTATATCTCTCATAAAATATATAATTATGTGATACATATTTATCCGAATTATAGTTTCTTATATTTCCCTTTCTATCAAATTGTCTTCTCATAGAAATTTTATTTGCCCTTACTTGCAACCACCATACAAATTAAGGTTCCGTTCTCCGTTGGGATGAAATATTCTCACTTTCAAAATCGATAAATATAATTTTATTTTCTAGTTAAAAAACAAGAAGTGGGTGAAAGTAAAATAAAACAATAAATTAAAGACAGTATGTGATGCAAAAATATAATGGACAGCACGAGATCCTTAGAATGCCTTACAATTCAATTATGTTGTCGACAAAATATGCCAGAAGAGAAAATCGAAATCCGGCATATTTTTCCGGAAGCCAACACTCGACCCATAAATAATACAAAAAATTATCATAGTATGAACTGTATTTCCATTTCGCGGAAATGTTGATTCAAATATTCATTACTGAATTTAAATATTCCACTGCTTTCATTATGATATGAGAGTTTATTTGTATATAATTATTTCGATAATTTTTAAAACAGATAATAAAATTGTGAAAAATACTTCCAGTCTTGACAACAAGAACATTTTATAGACAAAAATTTGTTTCCATGAAATCTTTGTTTGAACTTTTCATCCAAAATGTTAAATTTTTAGGCCAGAAAAACAAGCCTTCTACAACCAATTATTTCAATATTTCAACAAAAAATATTAATTTTTTGTCTACATAATAGTTAAATTTTCTACCAAATCGTTGCATTTTCTACCATACTGTTGAATTTGTAATCCGAAAATATGAATTTTCAACGAAAAAGATGATTTTTTATTAAACAGTCGAATCCCCAATCAAATAAATAATTTTCTGTTGAAAAATTAATCTTTGATAAAAACAGCGAACTGTAAATTAAAAAAAAAAATTAACTTGACCACATAAACGAATTTTCAACAGAATTGTTAAATTATCAACCACTATTAATCAAACAGCTGCATTTCAACCAAAAAGGATTAAATTTCTACCAAGATGATAATTGTCTACTAAAAAAAACGAATTCTCAACAAAATACATAACTCTCGAAACCCTGTTTAGAATTTTCATCCAAAAATATTAATTTTCTATGAAAAATAAGAATTTTTAACAAACTACATACATTTCTAGCCAAATAATTGACATACGTTTAACTGAGGAAACCAATTTTAAACCAAAAATGGATTAGTCATTACATTTTTACTAAAAAATTAATTCGATTCAAAAAAATTAATCGTTTGCAAAACTGTTGAATTTTCTATCAAATTCTTGAATTTTAAAACCTTAAAGACGATTTTTTATAAAACGATTGAATTTGTGAACCAAAAACATGAATTTTCAACAAAAAAGTTAATTGTCAACCATATTGTTGAATTTTCAGGTAAAGAAATTAATTTCAAATCATTGAAACGAATGTTCAAAAGAGTGGTTTAATTTTTAATAAGAGAGATGAATTTCAAACAAATTATGTATCTTCAACCCAAAAAATCAATGTTTTAGAAAGTATTTCAACTTTCAAAGAACGAATAAATTTTCAATAAAAAAAAAATGTAAAAGTTGATATTTCAATCAAAACGTGTTTTTTTCAAAATGAAAAACAGTTGAATTTAGGCCAAAAATATGAATTATTAACAAAATACTTTAATTGTCAACAAAAAGAGATTAATTTTTAGGGTGCATCTTGTCGTCCCAGAAAATTGGGGAAGCTGGAAAAGGGGATGGACTAATCATCCTAAAAATTCGGGACGACCAGCCAAGGTTATAAAAAATATTGTACTAGTCATTCCGAATTTCGGGACGACGAGACACTTCGCAATTTTTAACCAAACAGTTGTATTTTTGACCAAAGAATAATTTTTTAGAAAAAAGAAGAATTTTCCACAAAATACACAAATTTTCAACCAAACTTTTAAATTTCTATTTAAGGAAGACGAAATTGTAACAAAAACCACAACAGAATGACAATGTTGACAAAATTGACGAATTATCAACGAAATAATTAAATTTTGAAGGGGAGAGTCACCAGTTGTGAGCACTCTCCAGTTGTGGGCACCTCTGTGTAAAAACTGACAGAATACAAATATGCCGGATCTAACTGGTGGCGTACTTGTATTCTGAGAGTAGTAAGCAGTTTTCGAGGTGTTATCAACGTAAACAGACGATTTGTGCATTAGCTGCGATCATATTGAAAAAATAGGTAAAAATTAACGCATTTTTAACTTACCAATGTTTGAAAAGTGCGATAAGTCAAAGTGAATAATCTCAAACAGGTGAGTGTTATCGATATTTCTACAGTATTCTCGTTGTGATTTAAGATGTCACACCGATTCATATGCAAGTTATGAAACATCACATTTTCTTGATGCACCGATAATGGTCGTGAATTCCGGTTGTGGGCACTTAAATGTAACTGGTTGTGGGCACATTTTTTTTCATTTAAATCGTCTTTTTGACTTGAAAACTGTTAGCTATCATCATTTATGCCGACAAAACATATTCCTTTGACGTTTTAACGTATTTTAGTTATTATTTCAGTTTACGTATTTCAGCCATGACAACCCCGAAGAAGTCAACTACCTTAGTCAAATACCTTTTTTTCATATTTTTGCCAATCAAGGCCTTTAAAATTAATAAACCTTGAAATTCTTTAGAAATAGGTGCGTTTTCCTTTAACTATCTCCATTTCCAGCGAATTTTCGAAGAGTGCCCACAACCGGTTATGATTTTTGTTTGTTGCCAAAAATGACGATTTCACAAAATTGGTCGTAAAATTTTTCTAGTTGACGGAATCGATGTACATACTTAAGCAAAAAGTTAGCTGAGGCTTCTAGCTTTCCAATGAGATCCATATCCCCGCATAATATGGACTCAAACGAAAATTATGGGTCAAATCAAAACTGTGCCCACAACCGGAGACTCTCCCCTACCAAATTTTTATTTGTTATTTAATTTGTAAACATTAGAAAAAAATTTATTTGTGAAGAAAAGACTATTATTTTTTTAAATAATTTAAACAATTACAATATTTAGTTTCTTGCTTATACTTGTTTTTTGCAGAACTGTCTAGTCCTCCAGGATCACCGCAGAGGCATATCAACATGGAACCCAACATTCAGCTTAATCTTTATCGTTACAGAGATCGTAACGAAAATATTCAGTACTTACCAGAAGATCCTTTTTTGGTAGCAATAGAGGGTGACTTCATCATTGGCGCAGTCTTAAATCAATGGGTTTTGTATCCATTCATTGATGTCATAAGGCGACAATATTTGAAAGTTAAGATACACAAAGTTACCCTTGCACATGAAATAATACTAACCACTGTTCGGCATTGGGATCCTGTGCTTGATAAGTTCTTCTTACCTTACCGGCAAACAGAAAACTTGTATGTTGCTGAGCGTGAGAAACTACATGATATGAACGCTGCAATTCTTCGAACTCTTGCCATGGGCTCGGTTCTAAGCCGTCTTCCTAACCGGTTCTAGTTTGAGTAGAGGAGCTAATTGTTAGCCAGGACTTTCCCAACTTTGGCCCAGCCTTGGTTCAAACTTGGCTCAGCGCTGGTCCAACACTGGCACATAATTAGTTCAGCTCTGTCTCAATCCTTATTATTATAATAAAAACTAACCGTCACTGTGGTATCGTTATCTGTGGTGTTCATATGTCAGTCTAGTGTCGTAGCCTAGTCCCGTCGATACTAAATATGTTTAGGAGGGCCGACTTGACCACCACTCGAGTTTTCCAGAAAAAATAGGTGTAAAAGTGCAACATATTCTTCGGTCGGGAATTTCTCCTCGCACGGCAGCTCTGGTCTAGTGGTTAGCACGAACAAAAAAAACAATCATAATCAACACTTATATACCAACAACTTTTCAAATAAAGTACGAATTATATTTATCGTATTCGTAATTGTTCATTTCGGACTAATTTTCCTATTCCTTATTCTTCTTGCTGAAAAATTGCCTAAACAGAGTCAACTCATTTTATTTATTTAAAGTTATGCATTTTTGACACGTTCCGTTAACTCGACCGAGCGATTTTTGTCTTGCGCACGCTTCTGAATTTTTGATGATAATTCAAGAACAAGTTAACATTTTTATAGTTTCCTGGGCTCGTTTGAAAGAGCAGATTTTTGAGTTCATTATGCGTGACTTTTATGTTTTGATTATTAATTTTTATAACTTGCCAAGAGTTGAAGTTAAATTATGAAAATTTCCAAAAATCAGAAATTATACCGAACTTTCTCACTTAGTTTCAGAAAGCAGTTGCCTTTTGAACCGGATAAAATGAATTTTCAACAAGGAAGGCAATTTTTAACTGAAGAAGGAATAGTTGAATTTTCAAATAAAGAAGACAATTTTTCAACAAAAAGTGGAATCATTGAGCTTGCGATTGAAAAAATAAATTTTCTGCAGAAAACAATTAATTTTCAACCTGAACAAATTTTTCAATTTTCTGACAAATTGTAGAGTTTTTAACAAAAAGTTCAATTTCATACAAAAATCGATTAATTTTTTACTAGGAAAATGACTTTTCAAGAAATAAGATCAATTTTCTAACAAAAATTTATAAACAATCAATTTTGAACCAAAATTCGAAAAATAAAATCTTCAGATACCAAAATTCAGTTTTAACCAAACGGAAGAGTTAAATTTCGACCAAATAAGTCAACCTTCAAATCAGTAATTTAATTGTCAAGCATATAGTGGAACTTTTTACCAAATTGTTCGATTTTCAACCAAAAGGAAGGATTCTCAAAAAAATATGCAATAGTTGATATTGAACCAAAATAAGATTTTAATTTGAAATAAAGATAGTAAAATTGAAATAAAAAAGACAAATTTGCAACAAAATCCTTGAATACTTAAGAAAAACAGATTAATTTTCAACTAAGAAATTACATTGTTGGCCAGAAAAATGAAGTTTCAATAACAAAGATTTTTTTTTTACCAAAAAAGAACAATTTTGAACTAAACAGTTTAATTTTGAACCAAAAAAGATATCTTTCCAACCGCAAATGGAATACTTAATTTTTCAGATAAAAACATTTATTTTCAAAAGAATAGTTCAATCTTTATCCAAGAAGATGAATCTTTAACAAAAAAGTGAATTTTCAAAGAATTATTTGAACTTGTAAGCAATTAGTCGAATTTTTCACCAAAAAGATGATTTTTCCTTAGAACAGTGGCATTTTCAACAGAATAGTCCAATTTTAAACAAACTAATAGAATTGTTAACCAAACAAGATCAATTCCAAACTAAAAATATGAGAGTAGACTTTTCAACCCAAGAAAAAACTTTGAACCTAACATATTTAAATTTTCTTTTTAGCTTCTATTAATTCAGTTCGCATTTAAGCGAAAACTCTTAGTATTGTTCTATAATTTTATGGCAGGTCCACCTTTCGCAAGATTCACAAACTTTGTTAAAATTAAATATCAGGAATCCTACTTATTTTTATCTATGTTTTTAATTATAACTTTACTGACCCCCTCCCCATTCCTTAAAATTGGAAAAGTAGTTTGAGGACAGACCTCAAGTATAACAATTAGTAGTGTCTATAAGTCAGGACAGTCCGTACGTTCAGTTCCAGCTATATGGCCAGGTTAAACATATGGACAGTTCGTACGCTGTTGGTGAAGCTTCTACCTATTCCTTCGTGGGGGCGAAATAGCACCCCCGTGAATGTAATAATGGCACCTGTGAAAGGTCACAGAAATAATTTTGGTCACACCCTACCCCTCACCAAAGTTTTGGGAGGAACGGGAAGGCACCCTTGTGACTAGTCACAGATTTAATGCTGGTTAAACACCTATTCCTTTCCAAAGTCAAACATTGAAAAATTTTCAAAACTTTTCAACAAAAAGCTTAAATTAATAAAAAATTCAGCTTTTAATTTTCTTTCCAAATGTCTAAGGTTACGCGATGCGTGGCAAAGATTTGCAACAAAATCTATACGCCCAGACATTACCCATGCCCCCTTCCCTTTTCCAACTCCCCCTTTCCCTCACCAAGTCCGTAGGTTTAGACTCGACCGTGTTATAAACATACATAAGCGTACGGACTGTCCGTACTTTTAGTCCGGACGTGTAGTCAAAGCTAAGCGTATGGACATTCCGTACTTTTAGTCTAGCCGAGCTAAACCAACAGATAGTTCGTACTTTAGCCTTGCTTCTCCCAAGGATATCTCAGGGATAGCCCGTCTGAGATCCTGCAAGGCGGAAATTGGAATATTGCTGTCATATAATCAGGATATCCGGGATGTCTATTTGACGTTTCTGAGTTAATCGAATGACCCAAGTAGAATATATAAAAATTAGCCTAAGACAGATCACAGAAAAAAGCTTGAGAGTAGGAAAGAAAGTTTTCTGTGCATTTATTGACCTAGAAAAAGAATTCGACACGGTAAATAGAAGTAAACTTTGGGAAGTCCTTAAAGAGTATGGAGTGAATGGAGGGCTCCTACAAGCAATAAAAACAATATATACGGGTAGTAAACCAAGTGTAAGGGTAAATGGGAAACTGAGTGACTGGTTCGATATTATGCAAGGCGTGAAACAAGGATGCGTTATGTCCTCGTGGCTATTTATCATATTCATGGATAAGTGTCTAAGAACTGCCCTCTTCGACGAAAAAGGTATAGATCTCGAAACCGTCAAGGTACGTGGGTTGGCTTTCGCAGATGACAAGATTGTTATGGCAGAATCAGTCGAAGACTTGCAAAGAATGTTGAATAAACTTAATACAAGCATGAAGAACATGGACCTCAAAATTAACGTGAATAAAACGAAAGTCATGGTGTTTGAGGGAAAAAGTGAGAAAACAATATGCAACATTGTCCTAAATGATGTGAGATTAGAACAAGTTGACAAGTACGTATATCTAGGTAGTCTATTCACTAGCGACGGAAAAATAGATGGGGAATTAGATAGGCGCATAAATAAGGGTAAGCAGGTTATCGGTAGAGCAGGGTCCATCCTCACAAATAAAAACATATAAAAAAAAGCTAAAATGGCCATACATAATTCCATATTCGTACCAACTGTACTATACGGTAGCGAGGCATGGACCTGTCAAGAAAAGGACAGGAGTAAAATCAACGCGATCGGCATGAAACCTCTGCGCATAATATGCGGAAAAACACTGATGGACAAAGTCCGAAACGAGATAATCCTCAAAGAATGTGGTACAGGAGAGACGCTAGTTGACATATGGGAAAGAAATCAGTTAAGATGGCTCGGACATCTTAAAAGAATGAAAGATCAACGACTGACGAAGCAAGTATATAAAAGTAAAGTAAATGGCAGGATACCTAGAGGTAGACCGCCGAAAGAATGGTTAGAATCTGTAAATGAGACATTAATCCGAAGAGACATAAGAAGTCATAGGAACAGAAGAGCTTGCATGAAGAAATGCATGGACGTAAAGGAAGCTAGAGTAGTATGCCAGGACAGAAAAGCGTGGCGACAAATAGTTTATAAACAGAGTGACAATAGAGTGAATGATGCCTGAAACAAAGACCTTGGATACTAATGGGCCCAAGTGGGGAACCATACATAACAATTTTGTGAGGCTCCCAACTTGGGGTGATCGCTAGAGAGATTGATCAGCAACCTGGGTCGGAGCAGTGTTGCGGAGTGAACGTGTCATTTGAATAAATAACACGAAAACTCCAGACTAATCAAAAATATCTATACCTAACACATATATACCTATATACCTATCTACCTTATACCATATAGCGACCTACTTTACACCTATATACTTATCCCACTACTTTCCAACCGAGCAAGTCACGCCTACCCCGAAAGGGAAATGGCTTAATGGTATAATAATAATAATAATAATACTTGGGACATTTAAATATTTCAGAAATGACCCATAGGCATCCCGGTTATTCTGGGGATATACACAGGATATCCCAATTTCCGCCTTGCTCCTTTTCCCTACTTCTTATTCATCTCCATCTTTCTCTCCTCAATTCCTTCCACATTTTCCCTCACTTTCTCTACCCCCTCACTTGCCCTCACTTCCTCTGGTGTGGCTCTCCTCACTTCCCTGAGTACCCTGAATTGTGAGTTGTGAGTTGCTATTTGTGAGCTTCCCTCGCTCCCCTTTCGTGGAAAAAAGTACAACCGACGGACAGACACCCGACTCAAACTATAAGGGTTTCTGCCTAGGGCAACGAAATCAAAAAAATATATAGAGGGTGGGAGGTTGACTATCGGTTTTGCCATCTTGTAGATCCTTGCCTAATGTATATCCAAAAATAAAATGAAATATCCTAAAAATGTCAGCATAATCAGAGTCGTTAGCAACTCAAAGTTGAACGTCTCTTTAATTATGACGCAGCTAGTAAGTAGAGCAATTGACCTTTCGATATCGATTATCGTTAAGGATAAAGCGAGCTGCGATAACTCGATCGGCGCTGCATTAATCAAACTAAAGCTCTTCCTTCGACGCGATATTAAGTAGAAGAAGGCTCGGAAGAAGGCAGGTAAGGTATGGAGTTGACTCGGGAATGTTGGCGATGCGATGGTAGTATGCGTGGCTGAGAGCGATTTTAGAAACGCGAGCTGGCGTGCCGTCTCAGTAACTTACGTCCGATTACCGCGAGTCGAAACGAGAAAACGAACGGGGCATAATTCACAGAAATCACCGGTCACGTACGAAAAGGGCCATCCTTCGCCCCCTCCCCCCACCCATCGTGCCCTGCCATGCCTTTGAAGAACGCTCTACCAAACGCCTGCTGCTGTTCGTCAGAATCGCTCTCCTTAACTTTCGCCAATGTAACTTATGGAGGAAACGAGCCGTTCTCAAATGTCTCAAAGTACTTCCGTCCATACAAGACTTACAGAGGAAGTTGGCGATCGCGTTTCGCCCCTTTGTTAATCGATTAAAGCTTCAGAGAGAAGCTACTTCCAAACATCTTCTCCGATTGCAAGAAACCATTTATATCATTAATCCAATTTTTTTACTTCCATGACTTTAGTGGAAGAACCAGGGTTCTGATTTTTTTATTTTTCTATTTTTGTATTTGGTTTATTTGGTTCGACATTAATCTGGTTTGTTGAAAATTCATTTTTTTAAATTAAGAATTGACATTTTTAGTTGACAATTCAACTGTTTGGTTGAGCATTCATGTGTTTTGTTGTATATTTATCTTTCTGGGTAGAAATTAATCTTCTTGGTTAGAAAAAAGTCTTTTTAGTAGAAAATAAATTTTCTTGTAGGCAAGTATATCCTTTTTATCTAACAATGCAATGCTTAGTTTGAAAATAATTCTCTTCTGGTTAAGGATTTGACGATTTTCTTGAAAATTCGTCTCTTTTGGATTTTAGTCTCGTGTTTAGTTGAAAATTTAACTACTGTCAAACGGGGTGAAGTCGCTCACGTAGGGTAAAGCTGCTCGCCTCCTAATTTATACTTTAAAATTTGATATTAAGTTCCTTAGAGCAAGAAGAAAAAATTATCAAATGTTTTAATAGGTAGAGCTGTCAAAGTTTATTTTATAATTTATTTGGTGCGCATTCTTTGGTGAGAAACTTCACCCTGCACGAGCCACTTTGCCCCGTTCTACGGTATTTGTTTGAAATTTAACTTTTTTGTTTAAAAGTCATTTCTTGGTTGAAAAACCACTTATTTTGTAAATAATTAGTCTTTCTGGCTTTAAGATCTACTAATTTGATGAAAAATCAATGTATTTTATTCAAAATTTCTCGGTTTTACTTTAAAATTGATTTTTTTAGTTTAAAATTGAACTATTCGGTTGAAAATTCATGTATTTTGTGAAAGCTTAATCTTTCTGGGTTAAAAATTATAGTTCTTGCTTGAAAAGTCATCTTTTTGGTGAAAAATAAATTCTCCCGCATGTAAGTTTATCCTCTTTGGATGAAAATGTAATCACTAAGTTTGAAAATTAAGCTGTTCTGGTTGAGGATGAAACGATTTTCATGAAAATTCATGTTTTTTGGTTAAATTGAAGTGTTTTTACCTTCGAATTAAAATCGTTTGATATATTCACTATTGCATACATTTTATTTTTGTTATGGTATTCGACGAATATATGTATCGGATAAATTGATGTGGATGTTTTCGTCTACTGGTCAAAAATCAATATTGGTGAATAATGATTTTGTTGAAAATTTATCTTCTTCAGTTCAAAATTAAACTATTTGGTTGGAATTTAACATTTTTTGCCCTAAAAGTCATATTTTTGGTTGAAAATTCGACAATTTTGGTAGGAAATTCATTTCTCTGAATACAATTTAAATTATTCATTTGAAAATGGAACTATTCTGTAAAAAATTAACTTTTTTGTCGAAAATAAAATGTATTTTCAAAAATTCATTTGTTTTGTAGATATTTTGTCTTCTTGGCTTTAAAATCCACTAATTTTATGAAGAATTTATGCATTTTGTTCGAAACTCTTCTTTTTGGTTAAAAATAGATTTTTGTAGTTGAAAATTGAACTATTTGGGAAAAAATGTATGCGTTTTGTTTAGAATTCGTCTTTCTGCATACATTTTTTTTCTTTTTGTCGGAAATAAGATTCCTTATTAAAAATTCACTTATTTTCTGAATAATTTTTCTTCTTGGCTTCGAAATCCACTTATTTTACGAAAATATCATGTATTTTGTTCGAAATTCCTCTTCCTTGGTTGAAAAGTGAGGTTCTTCGTTGAAAATTCAACTATTTGGTAAAAAGTTTCTGTTTTGCTTAAAACCCTTTTTTTTGGTAGAAAATTAACCTTGCCTGTTGAAAAAACATGTTTTTGGTTGAGAATTCAACAATTGTGTGAAAAATTTGTGTTTTTAGGATGATTTCAACAAGTGAAAAAGTCTTTTTTTTCAATCAATTGTGTAAATTTATCTTCTCTGATTTAAAGATCAACTTTTTTCTGAAGCATTTGATTTTTGACCTTGAAAACTTGAATCTTGTGGAAATTTTGTCTGTTTGGGTAAAAAAGTAATCTTCTTTGTTAAAAATTCATTTATTTGGTTGCGGATTCAACATTTTTGCTTTAAAAGTTATGTTGTTTAGTTGATAAGTCAACTATTTGGTTGAAAATGCATGCATTTTGTTAAGAATTTGTCTTTCAGAAATAAAATAATATTCTTCGTTGAAAATTCATTTTTGCAGGTCAACAATTCAGCTATTTGATTAAAAATTCTTAATTTTCTTATTTTATTTTTTCATTTTTGTATGAAAATAATAAGAACTTTCAAATTACAAAAAGTCAGGTTAAAGGTCAGGACGTCATAAGTTGAAATGTAAAGTTTGAAGTCAAAGGTGACATGTCGAAGAGTCAGGGAATATTGCTGATCAGGGAATGTCAGGGATTTTGAAAAAAAGTTGAAAAATTCAGGGAATTTCAATAAGAAGCACTCTGAGTGACTTTCAAAATAATGAGGACTCTACCACAGTGACTTTTGGGCATTTTTTCTCAAATGACTTTTTAGTCACTTTTAGTCACTTTTTTTATTTTATTAATAAAAAAGCCACTAGAAAAAAAAGTGAGCTCTTACTATAGTCACTTTTTCGAATGAAAAATCACTTCAGTCACGTTTACTTCAATAAATTAACCCATGGGTTAACTACTGTTAAATTTAGGTCCATAACTATTTCTCAAATTTCTTGAAGTATTTTGAAATCTTTTAGGGTATTATAAAAGATTTTGAGAAATTCTTCATACATTTCAAAAATTTAAAGATATTTAAAAGTTGTTCAAAGATTTTAGGGTGTTTAAAAGTTTCAAGGGATTTCAGGAGAGTTCAAAGAAATTGAAACATTTTATTGTATTTTAAAAGATTTCGATGAATTTTTAATGAATTTTTATAACTTGAGGGGTTTTCCAAAGATTTGAAAGATTTCAGGATATTTTCATAAACTCCCAAAATGTTTAAATTCATTATAGTAAATTGAGGAAATTGCAAAGAATTTTTCCAATTCAACGGTATTTTTGAAAATTCTAAGAATTTGTTAAGAGCTTTAAAATATTTTTTTTTTCACAGGATTCTAGGGCATTTTTAGGAGTTCCAATGAATTTACAAAAACTTCGAAAAGTTTTGGATGGCTTATTATATTAAAAGATTCAATACATTATAATATGAAATTGAATCATTTAATATATTTACGTGACAAATATGTCCAGAAAATTTGGTAAAGGGAATCGTATAGAAATTTCGAATCAGAAAATACCTTGAAAATTTATTTTTTATGTTTCTAAATGTAAAAAAATATTATAAGTACGGCGTGGGATCATTATACACGCAGCGAGTCATATTTTGTAAAAAAGAAAAATTATCTGCTAATTTTAAAGAGTTGTAAGTGAATGAAAAAAATTCTTCCATTCATATTAAATCTACTGGGCTTTTCTCGCTATGATAAAGAAACTTATTGAAATCGTATACAAAATTCTCAAATTATATGAGATTTTTCGTATCTGTAATGAAATGTTAGAAAATAAACTAAGCATTTTTTTGAAAGGAAAGGGTAATTAGTGTGTGCGTAGCGCGCACAATGTTCGAATATTTAAAAAAACACTTATGACGAATTTCAAAGAAATTCTACTGCTACTTTATTTTTTTATGTTAAGATCTATACGGTTTAAACGGACTCGGCTTATCTCGTATATTTATGTCTATGAATAAGAAATCCGATCCGTGAAAGTTTTTAGAGCGTTCCACGTTTTCCTCTATAACATCCTGGAGCTCTTCCTTCGTACCATTAATAACGCACAAGGTACACTGCCGCTGGAAATAATTCAAACACTCATTCTCTCAAATATCATTCTACATTGCATAATTTCCTCTCATCACAAACAGTAAAATAATATTTTAATTAAATATTTGTTAATTACGTATCTCGAATATGAAAATGTTGAAAGCTCAATTTAAATACTTCATAACTCAATGTAACTAAAATTTCATTATTTTGATTTATTCATTTTCCAATTACGTACACTGGAATCTATATTGGATCATTTATTAAATATTAAAGTGTATACTCAAAAATAAAAGCAACAAAAGTGGTGAGTAATACAATATTGGAATATTTTTATTTAGAGAAAATCGACCTCACGCTTCTTATGTAAAGCAACGGGAGTTCAAGTTTAGAACTTGACGTATTTTACTTTTCGACGTATTTTATTGAACATTTTCAAAATTACATGCTAGCAGTTCGAAAATACATTTGAAGATCAAATTTAATGTAACTCGAACCTCAATTTTTAATAAGCTTGGATTATTTGATCTTTCCACTTGACAGTAATCTAAAATCAATAGAATTCTGTTAAAAGGTTTCAAATTTAGCTTCTCATATATATTTCAAAACAACAATTAATTTTTTAGCATCATCTGTAAAATTATAGCAAATTGGATGCTGTGTTATTTAAACCTTGCCAGATTTCTCCAATCTCTGAATGTCAAATTAATTAATATTTCTGAAATAATTTGCAAAATTAACCTGGATATACAAATTTGATCTTTCGATGTCCAATTCACTGACCTTTTCATTTAAGAATTGAAAAAAAATTAATTGAAATATATTCAACAATTTACTAAAGAGCTGTTCAAAACCTACATCACGCTATTTTAAACACTATTTGTCTTCTCCTTTTCTTCGTCACAGATGATCACAAGAAGCTCGAACCCCCCAGGGTGACGTCCAAATAACGATCCCCTCATTTAAATCGAAATTTTGTTAATTAAAAAAAAAATTTTCATGCTAAAAACTCGAATGTTTTCAAAAACAGTTAAATCTTCAACCAAGAACTTTTCTACGATAAAAGATGTATTTTCAATCAGAAAAGAAGATTTTTTCAAAAAGCAGCTGAATTTTTAAAAAACAGGCAACTTTAATTAACCAAACTGTTACATTTACGAGAAAAGATTCAACTTTAAAAAAAAACTGATAAGGCTCAGAGAAAATAGTTGCCATTATCAAGCTATAAATATTAATTTTCAACCAAATAGTCGACTTAATAAAAAAATGTTAAAAATGAATTTTTAACAAAGAAGTTCAAACTTTCAACCGTGTAGTAAAATTTTCAATCAAGTAAGATTAATTCTAAACGAAAAATATAATTGTAAATATTTCAATCAAGGAACGATTTTAATTTCAGATGAAAAAAAGTGACATCCAACCAAAACTATACACTCTCAACTAAAAAATCTGATAACTGATATTTCAACCGGAAAATATTTGTATTCTAATTGAAAAAGAAAGTTCAAGAAAAAAGATGAACTTTTAACCGAATAATTATAGCCTCAACCAGAACAGATGAATTCTCAACCAAACAGTTGCATTATTGAATGCAAAAGACGAATTTTTGATAAGAGAGTTAGAATTTTAACCCAGAAAGATTTTTGAGTCAAAAGAGAACAAAAATTTCAACCAAATTGTTGAGTTTCTAAACCAAAAGGGCAAAAAGTCTGCAAAGCAGTTAAACATTAAACTGAGAAAATGAATTTTCACAAAGTAGTTTAACTTTCATCCAACTCATTGAATTTTCAATCAAGAAGATTATGTTTCTACCAAAATAGACGAGATTACAATAAAATGCATAGATATGTGACCAAATTATTGAACTCTGAAATAAAAACGCTCAATTTTCAAGAAATAATAGAATAGGTAAATTCGCAGTGAAAAAATAATTATCAACCTAAATACTTATTTTCAACAAAATAGTTAAATTGTCAACTGAACCGGCAGATCTTCAAATGATAAAATAAATTCATAACAAAGTGGTTTAACTTTCAACCGAACAGTTAAATTTTCAACAAAAAACAATCAATTTTGAACTAATAATGAAATTGTTAATCTCTAATTTAATAAAATTGATTTTTAACCAAACAAAATTCATTTTCAACTAAATAGTTAAACCTTCGATCAATAAAATGAATGTTTAACGAAGTAGTTCAACTTTTAAATAAGTAGTTGAATTTTCAACGTGAAAAGATGAGTTATCGATAGAAAATTCAATAGTTGAGTTTGTGACTAAAAACGATCAATTTTCAACCAAAAATAGAATAGGGGAAACCTCCCTACAGTAGATAATGATTTACAGTAGATAATCATAATTAACTGGAAAACTGACAACAAATGTTCATTACTTTTGTTAGTATAACGTTTCAGCAAGGATACTATATCCTCTGACGAACTTTTATTGAAATTTCATAATTAATTAATGCGTGAGAGCAAAAAATTTACTTTTAACCTGAAAAAAAAATTTCACCTATTCTTTATTTATACTTTTTAACTTAATAAAACATTTTCATGACATGTTAATACATTAGAATCAAAGCTTGAAGTTTAATGAACAATATTTATAAATACAAATTCTTTTTTCTTCGATATTTATAAATATTTAAGGACATTTCATTGAATATTACATTTTCCAACAGTAGATAACCAACAGTAGATAATCGGAAAATTACAAGAAATGTCTCCGTCAAAATTGGCAGCTCTGCGACTGTCTCGCAGTTGTTTTGAATTAAAGGTTGTGTTTGTTTGTTTATTTTGATTTGTGAAGTTTTTAAGTTCAAATTATTTCAAATGATAAAGTATGAAAATAATGTAAATTATTATTTATTAAAAAGCTCATAAATTTTAATTGTGTTTCAAGGAGCCTTTCGAAAAAGGTATAATTTTTTGGATTAAGGTACGTACAAAAACTGCACTTTTCTGTCATCGCAAGTCAGGTTAAATTGTATGAAGATTAAACATCTTGTACCAATCGCACCAACCTTACGAAATATCAGAGATAAAAAAATGTCAATAATTTAAACTTTTGCGTTTTTTGTAAAATTATCGTAGTTTCAAGTATTATTTACTCAATGAATTGATTTTAATTGTAAGTATAATAATAATAAATTATAATTATCCTGAATTGAGTATTCTAACTTGCCCAGGAGCAATACCAGAAACGATTATCTATTGATGGACAAAGGTGTCAAAATCGTACCATTGACCAGGTCTAATAAAAAAGTTTAATACAGCTAATTGATTAATTTCGTGATATTTTTATCTATAAGAATACTTAAATAAATATGTAAGCTTTATTTAACAATGATCATCTTTCTTTAATTTTGGAAACTGATGCAGTTAAATGCTGTTGATTTTTTCCCTATCTACTGTAGGGTGGTCTCCCCTAGTTGAATTTTTTGTTCAAAAAGTAGTACTTTTCAGAAAACAGAAAAAAGGTTTGAAAAAAATAG
This sequence comes from Andricus quercusramuli, assembly GCA_932178445.1. Classification (NCBI taxonomy): domain Eukaryota; kingdom Metazoa; phylum Arthropoda; class Insecta; order Hymenoptera; family Cynipidae; genus Andricus; species Andricus quercusramuli. The sequence goes on along the minus strand of CAKNXH010000297.1, from coordinate 143,139 downwards.
TCGAATCGTCAACCAAATAGTAAAATTTTTAATCCAAAGAGACGAACTTTCAACGAAAAATAGTCGGATTTTCTTATTGGGTTTTAATTAATAAGTCCGCAACGAAGCCAAAAAACGAGGCAAAGTGGAAGTTTTTGAAAATCGGGAAAAAGAGGAATTCCTTCAAAATGAAATCACTTACCTCATTTTTGTGACCATTCAAAAAAATTGTTTTTCACATTTATATTTTCCATCTGTGATGTCGCATTCTTCGTTACACCGTCACTTCCTACTTCCCAAAGCGTAACAAAGCATGTACCACCCCCTCTGGCAGTGTAACATAGTATTTGAATGGCTCCATGTACAAATTCGATAATTGATATACAAGTTACTATCGTAATTAACTCAAAATTGAATAAATTAATTTCTAAAATGAAACATTTACTCAAATGAGCTTTTATAAATGAAATGTCTGACCGAAAACGACCTACTCCACTTATTCCAGCCCAACAGCCTGACTGCTAATTTCCTTTGCTACTGGAGAAAATTAACTTGTTTGTGAATAAAGTAAATTTGATTAATTTAATATAAAATCGTATCTTAGAACCTGATATTTCCACTAGAATCGTCTCTTATAGAATTCTATGGCATTTATGTCTTACAAGAGGATGGCCTGAGGGTTGAAATTCAAATCGACGTCGCGTGAGCATGATTCGAAAGATTATCAAATTGCATTTGACACGTGCCACGGCTTTTCTGTAAGTGGGGCTGCTATGGGGTTTGAATCTTTTGGCTGGATAATTTTTTTTACATAATTAAAAAATTCTAATTACATTATTCAGAATTTTATCGCTATATCCTGTAATTCAAACACAAATAAAATCATATCAAAATAGTTCAGATTCACAATATTTCATGAAGAAGGTTGAAAAAATTAATCAAAGACAAACTTCAATAGCTGATATTATATACTATCATATAATATATGAAATTCATCCTTTTTTTTACCAACAGAATTATCGTCAATTTCCATGAATTCGTCGCTTTGACAACACCTACGTTTTACCAAGAACCACGAAATGAATAAGTTTCCGTGGTTATGGTTTTTCCTGAAACCACGAGAAAAAATATTATGATTAATTATTTATTGATAATTATTGATTGATTATTTATTTATTTAAAAAATCATTCGGAATTTTCAGTTATGTAAAAAAAATTCCCAGCCAAAAGATTCGAACCCCATAGCAGCGGAGTCGTAAGCAGAAACGCTACCACCAGACTACCACCAGGCTACCACCACTGCGTAACAGCCAAGTCGCGTGACTTGCACTAGTGATTAAGTGACGGCAGCCCCAATTTTCAAAAACTCATATTTTCAAAACTGGGCCACACTTACAAACAAGCCGTGACACATGTCGAATGAGATTCAATAATCTTTGGAATTATGTTCACTTGACCTCGATTTGAATTTCGACCCTCAGGCCTTGGAAGCGTCTATTAATTACGTGAGCCTTCTTTGAAAAATCTTACCTACCCTTAAAATCTTTTAAAAGAGGTTAAAACCCTTCACATTACGTAAAATTTTTCGAAATTTTGAAGAGATCTCTTGACATGCTTGAAATCCGTTTCAAACTCATTGAAATCTTCATAATCCCGTGCAGAAATCTTGATGTGGGTCTAGTAGGGTTCTGGTCAGTTTGCCCTACTTCTGGTGTGGTCCTGGTCAGAAAAACTGGCTAGAACCAGACAAGGGTGTAACGCTTGAACTCGCCAATACCCTATGTAGGGGAAACTTGTCGGGGCCTTGTCAGGTTTTCTGGTCAATGCCTCTTTTTCAAAAACTGTAATCGCTTTAAGATTATAAATAAAAATTACCTGATTTTATGAAAACGCAATTTTATGATGCCGAAAGATCAATAATACAACGAAGAAAATCTTACGTAGTTTCATTGCATCGAAAGATAGAAAAGACAATAGAACAAAATCTTACGTAATTTTATTACAATAAAATTATTTATTTTTAAAACTAATTAAATTAAATAATTATTTAAATTGTTATATTATTAGTATACTTTTATGATGAGAAACAATTCCAAAACTGACCAACTTTGCTCACAATTTTGTAAAGGAAGCTATTTTTGTTGTTGACGTTTTTTTCTGCCACCCTCCCAATCTTTGGCATTCGACAGAACAACGCTGATTGCGTCTAATACTGCTTTTTCTGAGATGTTTGCTTTCGTCTTTTTGTCGAAGTGTGCTTGAATAACGGCTTCTGTTTACAGAAATAAGTAAAGTATGTTAATTGCAAATATTTGAGAACTAAATGCGATTAGTAAAAATGTTAATGTCTTATCTTAATTTTGACTAAAGATAAATAACAAATAATCTATTTGAATTTTGTGATGGGTAGAAAGTTTCTCCAATAGAATTCACATTTATAACATAATATAATTTTTAAAAATAAATTTTTCTATAGTCTTACCTGTAACACACCGATGAAAGTCGTGATTTTTCAATAGAAACTTATCTCCAGATTGTTTCGTGTTGGTAAACCTCATCGCTACATCTTTCGACAAATATTTTTTCAAAATATTCGTGACGCTTTTCGTCAGAATGAAATTAGAATCCATGAGAGTATCTAAAGATGATATCTATAGAGAAAATATAAATTTATTGTATATGTGGGAAAGCCATGTTTTGTCGGATACAAGATTTTTAAACTTTCTGAATTATAAGTGAAGTAACATTATGCTTGTAATTAGGAATATTAATAATATGAAATAAAAAAAATGAGAATATGCAGTTTTACGATAAAAATTATAATTGTTTACTTGAGGCCATGTGAGCGTAACCTCAAGATTGTTTCTTACATTTTTTTCAAGCCCAACTTACGTTCACACGAAACGCGATATCGAGTTTAAAATATTAAAGTGCCTCATATAAGTAATGGTTTCTTTTTTATAAATAATTATATGAAAACAAAGTATTTAACAATAATTTCTTATAATTTTTAAATCACATAATTCAAAACACCTAAAAAGACCCTAGTAATTTGTGAATGCAGTATTTTTCATATTATACATCACATTATTTATTTATCTGTCGCTTTTCAATACACTTAATTGTTATAGGTTGCCTAAAAAAAAATTATTATTTTTCAATCACCAGAACCAAGATCCTAACCTCAAATATAATCTTCAACGAATTGGACAAGAGGGCATATTTTAGAAATGTAATTTACTTGTCGTATCTAGTATTATGGTACACAGGATACCTCAATCACAATTGTTATTATGAATATATATTAATGATTAATCATTACCTGATAAATTATTCGATGAATGATCAGAATTACTTGCTCCAAAATCTTCCAACTCTGCTTCTCTTAAATTGGTCAAATTAGGTTCTGTAATTGTGAATATTGATTAAAACACGTAACATTCTGTTTTTAAAACTAATTAATTTTGAAGAAAAAAATCGCTTTTCTTATTTAACGATTAAAATATCATTTAGAATACATTTTTGATTAATTAAAGCAAACAATTTTTCGTAGTTGACGTTTACAAATTCAGAATATCTTACGTACGTAATACGTATTAGTCAAATGAAGTAAAAATAAGGATATAAGGATAATTTAATAACTTACTCGTCCTTTTCTCATAACATCTTCAAATATTCAAAACAAAAAAAATAATCTACCTTCTAAAGAGCTATCCGCTGCAATTTCGCTGTCACTGTCACTCGAATCATTTCGCAGTTCTTCTCTAATTCGATATTTCTTTACACGAACGCGAAGACGTTCTGTAGCCTGTCTCTTCTTATCCATATTATGTCTTATCACTTAATAAGTTTGACATAAAAAACATCTCAACTTTATACAACACGAATGCGATTGACCAATATAGGTTATAAACACGAACGCCGATGCGAGCGCTGCGTAGCGTTATAGTGTGGCTTAACAAAAGTACATCTGGCGAATACCCGACTTGTGGCTTTACCCAAAAACTCTGGTCAAAATCAAGTAATGAGAAATTATGTTATCATTCGTATATGAGTATAATCTAACTATTTGCAAGCCGGAACAATCAGATCATATTGTGTTAATACTTACATATAGTCCTATTATGCTGCCCTCTTAGCACCATATTATAATTTATTTCATTTTATTCCGAATAGAAAAACTGGTCAGGGCCTTGTCAGAACCCTATTTTAAATGGGGCTAAATAGGGCAATTTCTGCACGGGATCCGGGAGAATCTTTCCGAGTCTCTTTAAATCTCTTACGATATAATAAAATCTATTCAACTTTTTTGAAAACCATGAAAATTCTCTAAAATCTGTTAAAATCCTTTATATTATTTGGAAATCCTTTGAAGTTTCTTTAAATCTTTTGAAATCTTATGAAATCCTCTAAAATCCCTGAATATACTTTACAATCATTTGATATCCTCCAAAATCCTTTCAAATCTTCAATCCTCAATCTTCAAAATCCTTTTAATATTTGGAAATCGTGTGAAATTCCGTTGAATCTTTTAGAAGCTTACAAAATTTTTCAAAATCCGTGAATATAATTTTGAATCTTTTAAATTTTTCTTTGAATCCTTTGGAACCCCGTGATTCATTTTGACATATTTCGAAATCTCTGAATACCTTGAAGTCCATGGAAAACGTTACTAATTTCTTAAAATTCCTCAAATTCCCTAAAAATCCATCAAAATTCTCCGTGTTCTCTTCAAATCCTTTGGAATCCAGTAAATTCCTGGAAATCTTATTAGAATTCTTGAAGTTATTTGAAATCTGGTATAATCCATTAAAAAATGGATATTTTTCTGAAATTGTAAAAGGTAATTTCATTGAACTCTTAAAGTCTATGAAAATCATTTGCAATCTTACGCTAGAACTTTCTTAATCCCCTGAAATCTTTTATCATGCTTCGAGATCTCATAAAATCTCTTAAGAGATTTGAAAATCGCGTTATTATACCATTAAGCTCGTTAAAATGTTATAATTCTCTAGAATTCTTCAAAATAATTTTAAAAAAAATGTGTGAAGTCCTTCAAATCCTTCGTAATATATCTAAATCTCCTTGAATGCCTTGTAATATATTGAAATCTATATAGATGTTTCGAAAGCCATTAAAACTCCTCAAAAATCTACATAGTATTCGGAAATCCTTTGAAATTTTGCTTAACATTCTTAAATCCTGTGAAATTCATTGAAATTCATGGATATAATTTAGCATCTTTAGAAATCTCTTAGAATCCTAATGCCTTCTAGAATTCGTTGAAATCCGTGGGAACTGTTTTTAGTTTCTCCATATCTCTCAAAATCCGTCAAAATTGTACTAGGTCATATCTTCAAAATCTTGAAATCTTATAAGATCACTTGGAATCCTACGCTCAAAATTTTGTTATCCCTTCAAATCTTTTGAAATTCATTGAGATCTCATGAAATCGCTAAAAAGACTTTTGAAATCACCGGAAATCTTTCAAATATTTTAAAATCCTATGAAATCTGGTTTACAGTGAAAATAATTGATATATTTTTTATATATTTGATCAAAAGTATGAAACATTTCGTAACAAGGGTGGAAGAATACATATCTTACGAATGCTTACATAAAATTAATTTTTTTACGAATGGCTGACTATAATCATTTGTTCTACTTGACACTCTCTACATTTTTTTTAACTCAAGATACACGAGATATATATTTCTGAGTGAAAATGCATTATCACACTGAGTTATATTTTTCAGAATTTAAACATGAAATTGCTCATATTAAAAGATGAACGTGCCATCGAAGACGGATGGGTAAATTCCACTGGTTGCAATCTTTCTCTTTTCATTGGCACCGGCCTCTATCACTTGAAATCATAGAGGTCGGAAAACGGTGGCCGTACGCGGATTGACGTAATAAGAAATTCGAGACGAAGCGTGTGGCTTGAAGGGGTTTTGAAATCAGATTTTACGAGAAATTGAGGAGCGTATTTGGACTGCAGCCAGGGAAATGAAGCAAGGACTGAGGAAGTCCTCTATCCAAGGCGCTAGTATCAAACTCTGAAAATATCAGATTTTGAAAGAACCAGTTGGCTTTGAGTCATAGAAAGTCAGGCGAATGAAAAAACTCATGAAATGTATGTTAATTTAAAATAATAAGTCCTAAATCCTCTAGCGGTTTGAAATTTTCTTACAATACTAGAAAAAAAATTATATATTATAATTAATCCACTATTCAGTTATTCATTGTAGGGGTCATTCATTGTCTCAGTCACATAAAATAAAACAAAGCGTGAATTTAATGCTGTCCTGCTGTCAATTGTTTTTACGGTTTTGCGGGAAAAATAATAGAACATAATTTTGTACCCAAATTCCGAGCGAGGTGGAGCCCCATCTTGAAATTAGGTGCAACAAAATTTATCCTAAAGTTTTTACTGTGCAAAGTGAAAATAAATATGCCGAGCGGGTCCGTAACCAGTCCCGTCATAAATAAGGTATCTAATTAATAAATTGAAATTTAATAAAATTTATGATGTTTGTCCGAAAGTATCTCAGAAATTTTCAAATTGTTCGCCAGTACCAGAGGTTAAAATCGAATTTATAATGAAATGTTTCTTATGGGAAAAAATCACTTTCTTGATTTTCTAGAATAATTTTCCAGTATGTTCATGTATCAGACACATGGGTTCGACGCCCCTGACACACCCATAGGATGCCTTGAAAACTACTCTTAAAACAAAAAATGTCAATTTTTTATGAAATCGACCTTTTGAGCCTTCGATTCTTGTTTTTTTTTTCACTAAAAATTATTTCTATTGGTCTAGTGGAATATCTGTTAACATTGATTATTCAATTTTCAATTATTCGAAGGAATTATATTTGTTCATAAAATGTTTTTCCTTAACATCTGTCGAACTGCAGGTTTATCCTCGTTAAGTGACATGAATTTATTTTCAAATATTTCCTAATTGTTTGAACAGGTAATGAATAATCATGTGCAACAACATTTATTATCACTCAAAAATAATAAATTTACAGCACGATGTATTTTGAGAAAAGAAACCTTCTCAAACAAATGGAGTTTGCTTACATAATTAAAACTCAATGGAAATTAATGTTGATAAATGTTCCAATAGACCAACGGTGATAACTTTAATTAGGAAAACGAATTTACCAAAAAAAATTATTCAACCAATGTTAATACATACTCCACTAGACCAATAGAAATAATTTTCAGTGAAAAAAAAAACAAGAATAAAGAGCTTGAAGGTCGATTCCATGAAGAATTTATATTTTTGTTTTTCATTTAATTTTTAATTTTTATCATTAGGCTTTGATTTGTTGGAATTTGAATATCTTCAAGAAATTAGTAAGTAACGACAGTAAAAAAATGTAATCAAACTCATAGACAACTTTTTTCCCAAGATCTGATTTTTGGCGCGACAAGCTACCATAAATAATCAATCAATCAAAATTATATCTACAATTTATAACTGCTATATTATAAACGATAAAATAAGTAAAATCATCGCTGTAAACAGAAACTGATAAAGATTTTTAGTATCAATAGGAATATTTATTTCAAAAATATAAGTTTGCAATTATTAATTCCATAAAATTAAATTATTGGAGATAAACCATCACTGATGCAGTAAATTGATGACCTTATCATCGTTTTATGAGTAAATTGACTTTAATGTCAGTCTAAAAAGTTAAATGGCTGTCAAAATTAACAATTCTACCTACATTTGTATAATTTGAATTGATCAGGTGGATCAATATTTTTTAATTATTGGTAAAACATCAAAATGACATCAACTGTCACTTTCTGGTAGGAAGCCAATCTTAAAATAAGATGTTGAATTTTTAATGTTTGACATGATTGTTAAAATTAAAATTCAAGAGGAAGCAAGAATGTAGGTTTCTCAAAAAGATGAAGAAGATAAAGTCGATGAAATATAATAGTTTTTTCAGCTACCTGTGGAAAACAATTTTATTCTTCTTTCCTCCTTTATACATCTAATCGCTGTATCGTTTTGGCGTTGATGTTATATCCTCATATAAAATTCAGACTCGCTAAAAGCACTTGCGCCGGAGCATCTTTTCATCGCGATCGATCCCGCGTTTCTACGCGCGAGAAAATCGAGATTTTCGTATAAAACCTGTACGTGCTCTTGATAGCTTTTTCACACACATAATAATCCCACAGAGCGTGGTAAATGTTTTGAACTAAACTTGACGTGAAATCTTGTCGAAATTTTCAGATTAAAAGATTCGAAATTGTTTTGAAATACCTAAAAGGTGCTGAAAATGTGCAGTATTTTATATAATATACAGTGAAGCGTTAGAAAAACTTTCTATCTCTTTCGTGGTTAAATAATTATCATGTTGTATTTTTATTAGGTATGATTACAAAAATCAATGATTCTAAGTAAGTATTATTGAGTAATATAGTAAGATATTCTTCGGAGTTGAGATACTGAGCAAAGTTTATTTTTCTACTGAGAAAGTGAGTGTCTGTCTCCTACGGGATGTTTCTACTTGACATGCGAAAAATAGAACTGAAGCTCTCTGATTTCGGCTAACTTTCCTAATTGACTTATGAAAATATAGAAATAATAGGGGAATCAATTCTTCTAAATAAAATAAATATTGATGCCATCAGTATACTGGAATGTCAACAAAATAGTTGAATTTTTCAACAAAAGAGATTTTCTACTATAGAGATGAATTTTCAAAAGCAACAAAAAATTGATTCTTAACCATGCAGTTGCATTGAAAACCAAGTAGTTGAACTGTCAAACAAATAATACAAAATTGTCAGCAAAATAGTTCACTATCGACGAAAAGTTGAATTTTTAACCGAAGTGTTGAATTTTCAACCAAATGGTTGCATTTTCAAACAAAATTTAACCTGAAACAGTTGCTTCTTTATCCTCACAGTTGAATGTTCGAACGAAAGAAACGAATTTTTCACCAGAAAGTTAGATTTTTAACCCTGAAAGTTGGACTGTTAACATAAATAGTGAATTTTGATTAAAAAATGATGATTTTTTCACCACTAAATAGAAAAATTTTTAAGCTACCAAGATGAAGATGAATAGTTCAATTTTCGAATAATAATGATAAGTTTTCAACGAAGAATCAGATCTTTAAATTTTTAGTTTAACAAAATTTATTTACAACAAAAGCAACATAAATTCTTTACCAATTCAGTTCAACCAAAAATGACGAATTTTTCACACAATAGATGAATCCTCAACCAAAAAGACAGAATTCCAGGGGAATGCATAATTTTCATGAATTTACAACTTATGAAGAATACACTTACATTAAAAATGCAGCGTTGAATTTTTAACCAAATAAGTGAACGTTTACAAAAAAGGTGAATTTCCCACCAGATAGTTGCATTTTCAATGAAAAAGTTGAATTTTAACCTAGAAGATTAATTTTCTATAAAAAAAAACGAATTTTAGAAAACATACGTACATTTTTAACCAAATTTGTGACCACCAGAGAAGGTCAATTTTCAATTAAAAATATCAATTTTAAACCAAAAATAATATATTACATTTTCAGCTCAAAAATTATTTTTTAAGAACAACAATAAAAGAAAGGAGAAATTTCTTGAAAACACAGAAATAAAAACAATTCTGCAAAAAAGGAGAAAAGAGCCAAACAGTCGAAACAGTATGAAGTCTTAAACAAGACAACTTTCACTTCGAGTGTCATACATTGGTTCCACTTTAAATCTAAATGATAATAATATACGGAAACAATATCTCAGTATTGCATTTCTGCCCAAAAACTAACTTTCTTACTGTCCAGGAGAGACTATTACACGGATTTTTCGAGGTATAACACATACATTCTCTCCAGGCTGACTATTATAATTTGTTCCACTTGAATGTCACATAGGCAACAATTCCTTCGCCCCACTATAACGCATTTGTTCTACTTGGAATTATAATGATAAAAATATACGAAAAAAATATTTCAGTATTGAATGTCTGGCAAAAAGTAACTTTTCCACTGTCCAGGAATGACTATTACACGGATTTCTCTACGTATAAAACATAGATTTCCTTCAGTCTGACTATAATAACTTGTTCCACTTGGATGTTGCAGTAAATTTTAAATTCGCCTGACTATAACACATTCCTTTTACTCAAAATAATGATAATATAAGCGAAAAAAAATTCATTAATGAATCTCTGGCTAATAGTAACCTTTATACTGCCCCGGACAGACTATTTTAGGGATTTTCTACGTATAAACCAGAGATTCTCCCATGGCTGACTATAATCATTTTTTCCACTTGAATGTCACGCACATGTAGATATTTTTCTTAACCTGACTGTAATACGTTCGCTCCACTTAGAATCCAAATGATAATGATGTAAGAAAATAATATTCCAGAATTGAATCTCTGGCCAAAGAATCACTTTTCTACTATCCAGGACTGACTATTGGAGAAGGATTAGGATAAGAAAATAATATTTCAGTATCGAATTTCTTGCCAGAAAATAATTCTTCTACTGCGTCCAGGACTGACTATTTCATGGATTTTCTGCGTTTGAACTAGAACAATTTTTTTGGCTGACTATAGTCATTTGTTCCACTTGAATTCCACATACAGGCACATTTTTTTCCTTGCCTGACTATACTACATTCATTCCACTTAAAGTCCTGATGATAATGATGTAAGAAAATAATATTTCAGTATTGAATCTCTGGCGAAAAAATCCTTGTTCTATTGTCCAGGCCTGACTATTCCATGGATTTTCTACATCTAAAACCTAAATTTTCTTCCGGCTGATCATGATAGTTTGTACCACTTGAATTTGGAATATGGAGAAAATCTTTTCTTCGACGAACTGTAATACACTCGCTCTACTGAGAATCCTAATTATAATAATATAATAAAATAAATAATTAATATAAACCAGAGATCTACGCATGGTTGACTATAATCACTTTGAATGTCACATATGAACATATATTTTACTCCGCTTGACTATAATATATTTCTTGCACGTAAAATCCTAATGCTATTACTATAGGGAAATAATATTCCAGTATAGGATTTCTGAGCAAAAAAAGACTTCTCTACTGTTCAGGAGTGAATATTTCCTGGATTGTCGATGTATAAGCTAAAAATGTAACCCTGGCTGGCTATAACCATTTGTTTCACTTGAAGTCTTTCCATTGGAGATGAGCGGTTCAGATTAAGATTTAATCTTATATAATAGTGAATTTTAATTTGGAACGATACGGCTGATTGATTCTAAATCTCATAATCCTGTGTTCTCTTTCTTCCTGTACAGAAAAAATAATTTGATTGAATTTAACGGTTTCGTGAACATAAATTCAAGTTTAGCGTCCGTACGCCTCTTTATCCTTTGTATCTCTTTTTAAGCTTCTTCATAAAGCTCTGCTCGGTATTAGCTCGCATCCCTTTATCCTCTTTGTTCCCAAACATTATTTTATCAGCAGCTTCGTGGATTTTTATTCTCCACATTCGCACGGAAGCTTTTTAAACAAGAATCTTCATATTAAGTGAGGTTATTGTTATCTCAAGCAGATATATCTTCATAAACATAAGACAGCAAAGAACTTATTTGATTGAAAAAAGATTTTTTTTTCATATTGGTACCTTTCA